>JAHWFP010242726.1:0-16038 GCA_023313725.1 Lithobius niger
CCAGTAGATTCAACTGAGATTACCTCAAGTCATTATTTTCAGTTTCCATTTTCTATAAATCTGATGTAACAGTAGAATTCTGTCAAATTTAAAGTCATTTCTGAAACAATGTACAACCATACTAGTTATGCCGTGTTGTTACCGTCAATGGGATGATTCTTTTTTTAGAACTTAACACAATTCTTGAATCCGACATCATTCAGTTCGGTTCTCCCAGTTTTCGGGACTATTTTCAGCTACCAAACTAAAAATCTCCTTTAAATCAATCCCTGTTTTCATCCCCTTTCACAGTCACAGGCAAGCAAAGTCAGGCAAGAGCAGTACGATGAAGAAAAAAATTCCACACAAAGGTACTGTACGTCAGGGTTAAGAGGGAGATGCAGTGACGTAGGTACTGCTTCCTCCGAGCTGATGCCAGTTTTGAAGAAAGTCCGCACCAAAGTTACTCCCACTCGTCCTTCCTCCAAGGTATGTGTTTATTGTACAGCTTACTGGGCGACGATTCGAAAAACGATTAAATGGCTAATTCTGAGTGTTATTTGGGCTAAAGCCAACTGGGTTCTTCAGTGATAAATATAAATACAGAAGGTGCAAAGGTGTTACACCAAGGGTCTTCCGGGGCTCGGGAGGTCGCGTATCGGTAACGTCTGGCAAAATTGGGCCTAGCTTCTTGAACTAACGCAAAATAAAATTTGACCTATTCCTCACGTTCAAGATTATAAATATCTTATTGCCATTGACTTACCTTTTTTCGACCTGGCAACAAATTCTTTTGGTACGCGGGGACACTCATGCAAACTACTAATAATTCCTTTCACTAGGCTTGATTGTCGTCGAATATTTTTTTCGGTGCGGGTTGTGCCGATTTGGAATGCCCTGAGGGAAGAAAACGTCACTGCAAAAACGGTTTCAGCATTCAGTAGGATGCTGGACTCTGAACCTCTTTTTGAGCACTTGAAGCGACCCTTAACTCCATGATAGTCACCCCTGCATTCGTGCTGCAGGCTTTTTTTTTTTTTTTAATTCTGGAGCGGTATTAGAGGCCCCAAGCCTTCCGTCTTCCGTCCACTTATGGGGTGGTAAATTGGTAATTTTATTATTATCGTACACAGCGATATACACGGCGATAGCCTTGTATACAGGGTCAGTCAAAAGTATCGACCCAGTGGATTTGGCAGTCACAAGATTTGGTTAAGTCCTCAAACAACCATCGATCGTTGGTCACCACGGAGGGGGCCACGTTTTGCGATCAACCAGGAGTGCCGCCCCACTCTTCCTCCCTTAAATAAATTTCTACTTCCGGTTCCTTTAGGAATAGGGCATTGGTTCCAATGTGAGATATGTGCGGGCAGTCAATTCATGGCGAATGCAGAAAACAGCATGCAAATCGGTCCACAATAGCACGAGCTATGACCAAAATACGTTAGTACAAATGTTGGCTTTATTGCATAAAATAATATCCTGAGCAGTTGTGTGAATTGGTTGATTGCATTCAATAATTACAGTAGCGAATGGCAAACATAACGAAATTGGCAAGGTTTTCGGAAAGCACAGGTTTGTGCAGGTGTTTGTAGCAAACGAACTGTTTCGACCTTGTGACGGCTTGTCGAGGTTCTAACACATGTTTGAACAAATGTGTTGTCTGCCATATAAACATACTGTCTACGTCAACTAGTGAGTGGTACCTCCCTTCCCGGGAATCAATAAGCAAGAAATAAGTCCTTTTTTGAAAACTTAGAGTATTGAGATCAAGCTTGGTTGCCCCGTCCCACCCTGCCGCCCTAAAATAAAGCTTCCACTTCCAGTTCTTTTAGGTCGAATTATACCAGTGTGTACAAACATGTGCACAAGCATGTGCTAGCCGAACTCTTATCAATTCGTTACGTTTGCAATTCCTTACTGAAAATTATTGCATGCGATTCATCAATTCACACAACTAATCATATTATTTTATGCAATAAAGCCAACATTAGTATCAATGTGTTTTGGTCATAGCTCGTGCTATTGTAGACCGATTTACATGCTGTTTTCTGCATTCACCGTGAATTGACAGCCCGCTCATATCCTAAATTGGGACCAATGCCCTATTCCTAAAGGAACCGGAAGTGGACAATTTATTTAAAGGGGACAGGGTGGGGGCATCCTTGGAAGACCTCAAAACGTGGCCCCCTCCGTGGTGGTCAACAATAGAAGGTTGTTCGGTGGCTAAACCAAATCATGCGGCTACCTAATCGACTGGATCAATACTTTTGGCTCATCCTGTATATATGATTGAAGTCCTTTCTCCAGCAAAACTAAAACTATTAATTACTCCGTTCCTATTCAATATATTTCGACCAAACTTAGCCAGATAGTTGATAGATATGGAAGGTATATTTACGCCAACTTTTATCAAATTCCTTGCAAGATTAAACGTGCAGAGCCACATGTAAATTTGAAAACTGTACACTTCTTGTTGTTGTTGTGCTTGTTCTTGTTCTTGTTCTTGTGTGACACGGTTTCAGAAAAATCTACTGCTTCTAGCTGAAATCTAAAACATGATCTAAGCCAGAAATTTTCCTGGGCTTCATCTTCAGCCAGACCACTTTTTCGATTGGTCTAGCCATTCCGGAGTTACGAGACCCTGAACGATCATTTTGATTGTTTTGCATTGTTTTAACCATTGCAAGTGAACAATGCCACGCAGCAAACTCCATCCATTCTTCGTGCACGTGGTATATCTTTGCTAAAAAGTTAATTGTTCTGCAGGCCCTACAGAAGCTGTATGGAGGCGGACTGGCCAATGTACACATGCCCTGATCCGTCGTGATGGTGTACGCCCAAGCTGGCAAGCCCTACTCAACCACTCAAATTTACCTATTAGTAGAGAGCGTGGTAGTGCAGGAGAGATAGTTGGAGCAGGTACTTTGAGAGTAGGATATGCGATCCTCTGCAGCCAAGCAGAAGCTGTTACGTGCAAGGCTGGACATCAATGGTTACCCTGAGGAGCTGCATGACCTGCATGAACAGACAGTGTATAGGCCAGGCTACACTGGCTACCAACGGGAATCTAGGCGCAGGATGTGGCGGCAGGCTTTGCCCGCATTGCTACCGCCAGAGAAGCACGCTTTTGAATGGCTTCACATCCATAGAAGAGTGGTTTGCGAAACGACTATGTGTAAAATTGCGTTGCGTCTACGTGAGGGTGTGTCAATAGATGATGTCCCGGACGTTGTAATAATCAAGAGCATACAAACTCTGGTCCTTGTGGGCGACTGCACACCGAAATGTTTACGTTGCTGGAGGCGCGGCCACTACCGTCGTGCGTGCACAAGCTGTTTTTTTTGTAATTTTTATTTTATTAGAATCCGCTCAACCAAACTGTGGCTTCCACACAGGCAACAATACTTCCCCGTGGCGACATGGCTAAGCCGTGGGGCTTCAGCATGTAGCCTCAGAGGTGGATGGTTCAATTCCCTGATGTCTGAGATTTTAAAGGGGGATTGCCACCGAGTGACAGGATGCAGCATTTACAGCCATTTAATGCTATCTAGTTCTATCTATAGCCATGTCGATGGTATGCCTATTCTTCCATGCAACAAGGTCTCGAGACTGTTTTAAGTGAAGCTAATGCGTGTCGTTAACGAAAATCTTTTTTTTTTTTACGGTTGCGTGCCTTTCTGTTGTGGTTAAATGCGACGATCAAATGTTATTATTTCATTGAGCTACGTCGAGAAAGCCAAACAAGGGAAAGCTATAAGGCTGTTAAGAAGCAATGACATTTTAATTTGCCTTGTTTTCCAAAGTAGTCTTAACTACCACTAAAAAAGGTGACGGACGGATAAAGTAATCGTACAGATGCCTAAAACAGGCGTAAAGACAGGTGTAAGTTAATATTTTAAATAAATACAGACGCAAACCAATTTCCGTTGCCTTTTGGACTTAAATGCCAGTCTGCCAGAACGGGAATTGAACCTTCGATCTTTCAGAACAAAAGCTGGAATCCTACTGCTAAGCTACCTGCAGTAGGACTCCGGCCTTTGTATTCAGAGGTCGAGGATTCAGTTGCCGCTCAGGCAGTCTGGCATTTAAGTCCAAAAGGCAACGGAAATAGGCTTGCATCTTTATTTATTTATTTATCACTTCTCAAGCCTATTTGGCTTTCCGTCCTGTTTAGTAATTAATATTTTGATGCACAAATACTGTTTATCTAATTTGTTATTTTAGCGGTTTTAATTGCAATAAGATTTTTAATCGCAGTATTCGTTTTAATGCTATTAATCGTCCAACCCTAATGCACAAATGAACAGTAAGATCCAATGGAAAGGACATTTTGCTAGTTAGAAGGGCACACCCTCACATAACATATAAAAAGCTCACTGTGCATATCTCACGTCTATAACAGTGCTTTGATTCATGTCAAATTAAATTTAAACTCGAATGCTTATGAATTGTTGGTTGAATACTTATTTTGCGGTAAAAAAAAGATATTTCTGCAAATTGTAAGTTTTATACTTTTGTGAGCTACAAATGTTTTCGTTCTGAGAAATCCTGTGCTTATCTTTGTCATCAATTTTTAATGAACTGCTAGAGTTATATTCTGTACGTATTCTAATTGTGTTTTTTTTTTGGCTGATTTCTTAACATTTGAATAATTATTATTACTTTTTAGTTACTTTCTTATGTACATCTGACAACCGTTTTTACTTCAATATTACGCCCTTTTACGGCGATTTGGAATATTAATAAAGTTAATTCAAAGTAAAAGTTAAATTTACGAAGGTTTCAGTGAATGTAGCAAAATTTCTTCTCACGTGGGAAATACTTTGTAAAGTGTACTTGCTATAATGAGTGTAGTTGTCATAATTCATCATGCAACCTTCACTAAATAAAATTATGCTTCTTCTCTGTCATGTTGAGAAATGTGTGCGTCTCGCACAACAGTGCTTAAAACAAAACAAAAAACCGTTAAAACATTTGTAAGATGTTTTTGTTAGATTTAAAAAAAAAAACGAAGCCTAATTTAGGTTTCCGAAAGGTAGCCTACGTCGAATGGAAATGTTTACATACTTGAAACGGTGTTTTTATTAAGTTAGGAACACTCCTGACTCTTGAGCGTGCGAGATATCAGGTGCTACTTATGTAAGCCTTACCCACTTGAACAACTATTTCATGCACGTATACACATCAGTAGAGAGTGTTATCATGAAGCTGGAGTCAAAAGCGGAATGTTCACCGTTGTTTGTTATAAAATAGGCCTTTTTAAATAGCAGATACGGAAAGAACAATTTGAAACTGTTTCATACAGCATTTTGTACAATCACACACACAAAATAAAAAAGAATTTGAGCTTTTCCCAATTAAGTATACCGTTTCTTGCCACTTATGCCGTTATCTTCCAACTGTGACCAGAGATGATTTATGTGCGTAATTAGTGGCGCCCCCATTCTTTTTTTCTTGGGGGGGGGGGGGCCCCGGGGGGGATATGCTTCCCCCATAGCCCAAAATTTGGAGAAAAATCTGGTAAAACTATAGACAAATAAGGCATTTAATGTTGCGATTTAAAAAAATGCTATTTAAGTATTTGAAAGGCACTGGAAATGAGTGTTTTCTAGGGCTCCGTGATGTTGTGATTTTCCCAATTACAAAGGCTATCATGTCTTGCAACAGATGCGTTGTTTTCCAACTCTGTTACCTTAGAGTAAGGTGATGTATGGAATGTTTTTGCTACCGTGGCAAGAATGAGCCCGCTCGCCCTCTTGATGATTGTTGAAGCTTCGTTTGTTCAAAGGGTTTCAAAGGATTTAAACTCTGGGGCCCCCGCGGGGGGGGGGTGTAAGAAGTCCGGATGATCGTTTGCGCCAGTCCTGGGTGTCCTCCCCCCCCGCATTCTGTGGCTAATCAGAATTCATTGTATAGTGTCCTCTCATTCTGTAAGGCTACCGGGCGCTTCGCACAGGTCGTGGCCTCATCCTGTTAGCCGCTCCTCCGCTATCCAGGTTCTCTGGCTGATGTGTGGCTTTAGGCCCTGTTGTTAATGTATAGTTAAAGTTGGTAGTTGGAAGTTGGTTGGACGTGGCCAGCGGCGGCAGGTCTGCTTCGGGACTCTGGGTAATTGGGGTGATTCGTTGCGATGTCGCGTTGCCTGGACACGCTAGTGCAATATGTTAGTTTTTAAGCCTAGTACGTAAGTTTTAGGAGAGAGTGTATGGCTTCTAGGTCTTTTAAACTCTAATAAAATACAGTAATGCAGTAAGGATTTAACGACCGTTGGCCACTCCTGGCTTCGTTTGTTTAATCCTCCCTAACAATGCCTCCATCGAGTCTGCTCACAATAATTAAGTCTGCTCCTAAGCGAAATATATACGTAGATATTTACGTTGCCTTTTGGACTTAAATGTCAGAATGTCTGAGCGGGGAATAGAACCTACGACCTTCGAACCAAAGGCCCAAATCGGTAGTCAGTACGGCTTAGTGGTAGGATTTCGGCTTTAGTCTCAAAGGTCGTGGATTCAATTCCCCACTCAGGCAGGTTGACATTTAAATCCAAAAAGCAACGTAATTATGTTTGCATGCGTGCATTAGTTTAAGGAAAAGAGATAAACTCTGTATATGGCGTTTGAGGGGGGGGAGGGGCAGGGCGCCCCAATGCAAGCTCATGCAGTGCAGTAGCCCCCGTTTTAGAGTCAAACTTTATTCTTATGTGTCCAGTGTGTAATCTCAGCGCTGTTGTGCCTTTGGTGGGTGCACCGGACATATTTCCTGCACCGTGCAGGGAAACCCTCATGCGGGCAATTCATCTACATTGAAGATGTAATAAAAAAAAACACATCCCGATTATCCAATTGGCATGCCGTTTTCGACGATTACTTTGGCAGAGCCCTGCGCATATTTCCGCAAATGGAACCAAACGTCTGCAAGCTCATGGGGGGTGGCCCGCATTTTAGGGACAAAACAAGGTCCTATGAGTCAGGTGTGTCATCCCACTCCTGTAAGGCTTTTGGAGGGGTGTAAAGGACTTTTGGATCATCCTGTACATATGCACACACTCACACATTCTTGCCAACATCATGTGTGTATACATTTAAAAAAAAAATTGGTCCTAATATGGATCTTGTGGCTCACCATGGATTACTTCAAAAAGATAACTAATTACTAATACAAACGATAAGTTTAGTCTACATTTGCAACAACAAACTGCAATACAACACCTGAGAAATAAAAATGCGACGGACCAAAAACAACATTTGCTTAGATTTCCGTGTGCATATTTCGTTGTTTGAAGCAATGATATCAGATGCCAAATTAATTTCACCGTCTACTAACCCGTGGATGAATACTTGAAAATTGTTAAGCAATTTTTTTAATTTTTCGTTTAAACCTTCGAACTATTTTGGTAGGATTAAATTAGCGTTTGATACACAGACTTCAAACGGAGAAAACACTGGTCGAGCACCCTTACCAACTATTAGTTTGACTATATATATGTACTTATTACTAAATGTTCCACTCCATTAAATCCAGCAGCCAATTTCGAGAAGAGGTGACCTCAAAATAAAAAATTCATCACCGCCACTTAAAGTTCAACTGTTTTGTTTTGATGGAAACACGAATCGGTTCATGATTTTGCTCTCCAAAAACTATTAACTTTTGGATAGCCAGTAAATCGAATTTCTTCTTGGTCCCGTGGATACTGTCGTTGTTTGCTCGTTAGCAAAGTGTTTCCAACATGGTCAGTCGCTCCAAACGTGTACCGTCCAGTTTGCAGGACGAATTAATTTCAGCTCGTATAGCTTATTTCACTCCCCACTCCAATGTTTTCATTTGTGCCCATGCTTACGAATCAGCTCTTTATTCTGACTCATCAATTGCTTTTTCAGCCTTTCTCGTTGTTTTTCACAAATCACCTCTTAAAACATTTTGTTTCTGAAAGCATTAAGCAACCAAACAAAAATTCAGCGACGTCGTTGAAGTTCAAAATCATTTTCGTTTGATGCAACACACTATACCACACGTCATGGCTGTTTGCTGTGACGTGCATATCACTTGACTGGGCTAGTCCAATCAGACGGCCAAACAGCCGTTCTTCTCGTTCGTCATTGGCTAACTCATGGTGACGTCACGGCAAACAGCCATTGCGCATGGTTTAAAATATGCATAAACTGCGCATCGATGTAGCCTTCTCCATGATGTTATACCTCATCATACGATACGTATTGCATGAGGGGATCCAGACTTATTAACACTTTTTACAATTTTTTGTTTATTTGAAGAAAAGGGGGCTATACATGAACACTGTCCCGCAGTGTAATGCGCAGTTTATTTTGCCTCGATCAGCGCGTCCTGCGTAACATTGTTTTAAACTATGAAAGTTTGCTACGAGACCAAGCGTTCGAATTATTTTTAAACAAAAAATTAAAGAAACAGGATTTTACAGAAAATAGCATGGTTTCAAAATACGTGACAGGAAGAAACATACACGTGCCCGAACCGTTAGTTAACGACATGGTATTATAATGCATATAAGGTTTGTTAATGGTCTTTACGATACGTAATGAAGAAAAATAATAAAAGTTAAAATGTCTTTGAAGTCATGAAAGGCCACTCATCGTTTACCGTGACATGAATAGGTGTAAATCGTAATTACCATTTCAATAGCTAACGAACGCCATTTCAATGTATTTGTGAAAAAGTCAACTACGAAAGAATTGAATGTGATCAAGGTTTAATAAGGAGATATAATGAGTCTGATATTATGGGTTTAAAGATTCCTTTGTGGTTAGCCCATTATAAGCTGTAGTTGTACGCGTCTGGTACAGTCATTTACCAACATCATTTGAAGCAACAAGAAACATTATCTATGGTGAGGAATCTTTCAAATTATTAAGGTGTGAACTCTATCTCCCATGTTTAAGCTGAAATTTCGATGCTTATTTTCTTTCGATATTTCCGCTAAATTTAGTAGTTAAGCTTTGTTGGACTTGGTGAACATGTGTGTTATCTTTTATTAATTTTCGATTTGTTATATCGGAGATCTGGACCATAGCTGGAATCGTAAGTTTTCTTCAGCTTAGACGTCCTGTTGTTGTACTTCGGACACGTTCATACAATAGTCGCATACAGACTGCACCAATTCACGTAGAAAGCTGGTTTTTAGCTCATTTGAAAGAGATACTTCCACTGTGCCCTTTGTAGAAATAGAAATATCTATTGGTCGTGCCATTACGGAGTTACGGGAGTGACATCTTTTATTATTGGGACCGCAGCCCGAAGTTATGCGCCCTCCCAATTGGTTAATACATCATATCGGGAGTTAAGGAACCCTGAACGATCAGTTGTATTACTTTGCATTGTTTTAAACATTGTTATTACGCAACAATACCAATCGGCAAACGCCAGCCGCTAAGCGTAGACTTCAAACTACCCCAAAACAAAACTTGTTTGGGCTTCCTGCCAAGCCTTTGGGCCGTTTAAGTCGTAATATCAAATGCCAAGGTATTTCGCCAAGTTAGTCTCACTGAATAATAGTTCGAAAGTTAAATGAAATATATGAAAATTGCTTAATGCCCAATTTTAAATTATTTTATTCAACATTTGAAGTCTTAGTCTGGTGGCATTCAATTGGCAAAAGAGCTTGGCGTTTATACAACGACTTCAAACGGCCGAAAATGGCAGGAATCCGTAACAAGTTTTGTTTTGGGATCGATATCACATGTTTTTGTCTAAATTTATAAAGTCAATTTTTTCCAGTAATTATGAGATGGAACAGCCAATCTAGTTTGATGGCCCTATTCTTTTTTTTTTTTGGCTTTAGTTCCGTTTTGAGAATAGCAGTTAGGTTTCACGTGGACTAAACATTTCAACAAAACTGCGCTATCTGCAACCTTATAGGAAAGGTTATTCATGTTCCATTGCTGTTTTGACTTTGGACACGTAAATACTCTCTCATCTTTGCCACAGTAGTTTTTGAGTTACATTCACTCGCGTTTGTCGTTTTCCCCTACTAAATTCCTTTTACAAAACCGAGAAAACAATTTGCTTCTGCTTACGTTGGACTCAAAAACATTAGGCCTAATTAAACAAAATACGAGTGTCTCACACATTCAAAGTCATTGTAGCAGCTGACCTTGTACGGTTGCAGGAAACACACACAGGAATATTTAAGTCACTGAAGGCAGTTACAGCAATTGACTTCGTATGGCCACAGTTAAAATAAACAGGAGTATGAAAATCATTAAATGTGATTAAAGCTGTTGACCTCGTACGGTCGCAGTGAAAAATCATAGGAGTGTCTAAATCACTGAAGGTAAAATTGCCAGCAGTTGACCTCCTAATGACAGGTAGCTAGGACAGAGTTGCAAATTGTTATGACTTAATTTGCATTTAAAAGGATTTCAGTTAAACTACCCATAAGACTCTCGTCGCTTACTCCAGTGGTGCCGATCCATGCTTTGCGTAGTTTTTTCGACACCGATATCATTACAAAACCGATGTGCTGATAATCTGGAGGAAACCTGTAACTCGCAGGTCGTACATTACATTCCTTACTACGTCTGCATTTTATATGCATCATTCAAATCGTACAAGTTTGCATGTCTGAACGCCTACGTCTCTGGAAGTAAGGCCTCTTCAAAGTGACAGTAGCTTCAAACGAAAGACTGAGGGACCAAAACGATAAGAACAATGGACAAGTTTCGATACTTGAAAATCGTTCTCTTTGTTCACTCAGTCCGCGCACCTTGGTTTAGAAACGTAAATGTTTGACAATCTTTTCAAACTCACAGGTCTACTTTTGCTACGTATCCAAGCAGTTGAAAGCGTCCAATTTTTAGATTTATATGTCATTTTTATGGCACTAAGTATGTTGAGAAATATGTCACCATTTTTTTTCAACCAAGTTTCTTTCTGGTCAGTTTGCCTGTACGGAAACGTTGCCTGGATGAGCTTTGCCTGGAAACATTGTTCAGAGAAGTTTTTCGTGCACATTGGAGGGTGAAAAATATCGGGGGACTGCGACGAATATTTGAAGCGTATTTTCATTATCTGTCATCTGGTGCTACTCTCATCTAGTTGCTGGATTAGACCCAGAAGAATAGAGGAACAAACATGCATGCACGCATGGACATTGCCTGTTTTTAATGATGGAGGAGAACAATTTCTGTGGTGGAATGGATCAATCATTATTGACGAGTATGAAGCTTAGGGGTTAAGGAGCAAGGGTTGGAGAAGGAAATTGGGCAGACAGTTTTTAAACTCTTAGAACATTGAATTTTCGACGATTGCGTAGTAATCTTGACACACGGTAGTGTGTCGCGTCAAGTAAGGCAACAAACATCGAAACAAACACCGCATTAATTCAATTGTCGAGGTTGTAAACCATTGTAGTGCGACGCCATAGCGTAAGTGTCGAAATCCTGAAGCATATAGTTGAGCACATTTCAGCTACTTGAGGAAAAATAATAATACGGTACAAAAGCTTAAATTGTGTTGAAATCGAGAGCAATAACTCACCTGACAAAAATTAGCCTAACTCATGTAGGAATGCCAGCTAAGCTGCTTTCAATGTAAAATCTGACCCTAAATAACGTTGCAAATGTGTAACTACTAGCTAGCTAGCTAATTCTAGACTGCTCAACCCCATGCTAATTTCCATAGGGTGATTATTCATCGATACAGGGACGAATGGCTGCAGAACAATACGAACTACGTACCTTTTATGGTTTGGAGCCTGGGGGTGGAACGGGGATGGAGTGGGAGGGCGCGTAAGTACGAAAATATTGTTATAATCATTGTTAGTATTGTCGGCATAGTCTAGACGGCCAAAGTTCGGACAATGATAACGTGTATACTGACGTTCGCAGACACACACTAGTGTATCACAATAAATCTAAACAACGTTACCAAAAAAATTGCATTCACGTCCAATTCACGAAAAATAAACAAACTGTAAAAATAAAGCAAAATAAACAAATCCAAAAACTGGTAGAGAGGCACAAAGTTGAGAGTGGTACCCCTTCAAAGGAGTGATATCAACACACCAAAACTAACTAAATAAAACAAATTACAACAAAATTAAAATCAAACCAAAAGCCTATAAAGAGGTGACTAAGTTGAGAATGGTTCGGCCTCTAGGCAAAAGGTAGTAGCAAAGTGTTGAAAACCAATTTCTTGTTAACGTGGCACTTTATTACACATCTACACGGTAGTGGAGTTGAGTCTAATACGCAATTTAAAAAAAAATACTGATATCATATCAAAAACCAAAACTGGTAAAAGAAGCCACCAAGTTCCGAATGGTTCGGCCCTTCAAAGAATTGATATGAACACACCAAATCATTCTCCAACTTATCGCACCGAATAATACTTTGGACGTAAATGAAATCTTGAACATTGCTACGGCTAGAAGCAATGTTCTAGCTTTCATTTAACCTTCAAACTATTAAGCGGTGCGATTAACTTTGCGAATGTTTTGGTGTGTTGATATCACTCCTTTGAAGGGCCGAACCATTCGGAACTTGGCGGCCCCTTTTACCAGTTTTGGTTTTTGATATGATAAGTACTATCCCTTGCTGATTACGTTGGAATGTTGTTTATTTGTGCAAAATATATTTATCCTTAAAGAAAATATCGGTAATTTTCAGCGAGTGCTGGCAGGTTTGAGAATGTTTATTTTATATCGGAATCAAATCGTGGTTTATTTATTCAAATGTTTTATTCCCCCATATATTCTAATGATAAAAAAAAGCATTCAAATTAACTATCAAAAACCTATAATATTTAAAATAACAGTTTAATTTTTACGTGAAAACTAAAAGTGAAAACTATTTTTCTGCTTCGGTTGTCGGGAATGTTTGCCCTCGCCATTTCTTGTGTCACTGCTTCATTGCAGTTGGACATTTGTGACCCATTTGTTTTCAGGCGAAAGGTGCTTCCCATTACGAGAACAAAAAAACAGATCAAATTTAGACTGTAATGCAGTGGGCCCCATTGGAGAAATTATTACAACTTGTCGATAAACATCGGATAGCAACGACTGCCACAAACATTCAAGAGAAATTTAGGCAGAAATATCTGTAGTTCATGTTTAGACCTTTTAAAAAAAACTAAACAAAAAAGATTCGATGGATAAATCAATGTAAAATTTAATTTCGAAAACTCGGTATTTCTCGTCTATTGGATAGAACGTGATCTAATTTTAATTTATTAATTGGTGACCCATTACAATCACTGTGTTGCTTTGGTATAAGGTATTGGAAGGTATTCATAGGTCCATCTTCGTTTAGCGATAACATAATTATGAACTTGAGTATCTCAAATACTGGCTCTCAATAAAGTCATAAATGCAAAAAAAGAATGATCGAAATCCATATTTATACACGATTTTTCGTAATTAGAACTAGTATTCCGCGTTAAAGTTTCCTTTAATTATCCTACCAATACAAATACGCTAATCGTATGACTGTTAGTTCTTTCCATGTAAGAAGTTAGCTCCTCTCAAAGCTGATGTAAAGGGGAAAACAAATTGGAGGAGAGTTTAGAAAGGAGCATTAGGAGTCAATTGGTGAACCAAGAAACGAAATTAGCCGTAAAGTTATAAACGAAGAAACAAAAGGGAGACAACATTGTAACTGACAAATGAGCAACAATAATGATACAAACAAATCACATCTCATCCATCATTAGTCCGAAAAGAATGGTGCGTACTGACGCTAATTAATATGGCAAATGAGCCGCGATCTCTAAAGGGTCCGGTGAACATAGTTGGTCTAATGCAATGAAGACTCATCCAAGTACCTGTTCATTTATTTCATTTATTTACCTCATATGATGACAGGTGGAGTATTTTTTCGTCATCGTTGCACTTCACTTGTCATCCCTAGCTGATCACACGCTTGGATTCAAAGTAGCTTCTAGAAAAATCAGACCTATTGGCTGTACATTTTTACGATATTTTGAAATTGAAAAAAATGTGCTTTAGTCGCTAAAAATCGTGTATGCAATGTGTATCGTCCCATTCCCCGGCTGTTCGCACCTTTCATCTTGCCCTTTTTGCTTTTTTTTTGTTTGTTATAAACGGGACAGAAAGCCAATTGGACTCGATAAGTGTTAAATAAATACGGATGCAAACCTATTTACGTCGCCTTTTGGACTTGAATGGCAGAGTGCCTGAGTGGGGAATCGAACCCACGCCCTTTGAAACCAAAGGCCGGAGTCCTACCACTCAGCCGTATACTGACATGGCCAAAAGGAAACGTCCATAGGAAGCATTTAACACGCATACATATACATATAATCATACACTTTCCAATCTGCACTGGTGGGATGCTTGTCTGCGCATCACACACCCAATGAACAGAAAGGAACACACTTAAAGCGTGAAATAAAGTTATAAACAGGACAGATAGCCGAATGGGCTCGATAAGTGTTAAATAAATACGGATGCAAACCTATTTACGTTGCCTTTTGTCAGACTGCCTGAGTGGGGAATCGAACCCACGACCTTTGAAACCAAAGGCCGGAGTCCTACCACTCAGCCATACTAACATGGCCAGTATGGAAAGTAGTGCAGATTGGAAAGTGTATGATAATATGTATATGTATGCGTGTTAAACGCTTCCTATGGACGTTTCCATTAAAAAAAAAAAAAACAAGGCCATGTCAGTATGGCTGTGTGGTAGGACTCCCGCCTTTGGTTTCAAAGGTCGTGGGTTCGATTCCCCACTCAGGCAGTCTGATATTTAAGTCCAAAAGGCAACGTAAATAGGTTTGCATCCGTATTTATTTTTTGTTTGTTCGCAATTAAATAACATACAGTCCTGAATGCAGACACCTGCTCGGGACGAAAAGTCCTTCATCCCTTTTCCCGATGGCTGAGACTTAAGTGTAGTTCTCAACTATGGCCATAAGATTACTTAGACGTATTTGTATATAAACGTGAAAATTGCTAATTACCATTTAATTAGGAACTCATTTATGCTTTTCATTTTTCCCTTTTGTTTTATTTCAGCCATGATGTCTGTCCGTAGTAATTCCATCGTCTTCGCCCTTGTCCTGGTGGCCATCTTGGTTTCTGCAGCCCAAGCCGAAACTTCCCCCACATGCCATCTCCTTCGTCAGCATGGGGCGGGAGCTAAACTTTGCGACGCCCCTATCGGCAAAAAAATCGCAAATCCAGCAGCGGTCAAAGAAAAGCTTTGCGACCTCCTCTGCCAAACGGATGATGGTGGCAACTTTTGTGACTGTGACAGACACCCCTTACCCTGATGTATCCAATGAGAATTGCACTATGAAAATTAAATTCGTTCAAACATGTATGTAACTAAATCCAAATGTTGTAAAGTACGATGTATGAGAGGTAAAGTCGTTTCCCCCAAATTTTAGATGGAGTGAAGGTGCACCTTTTCACCTGCAACACATTTTTACAGCAGTTTCCATTTTATTTGCGTCTTATCTCTTTCAGGATGTCTTCAACGGTGCGCTTCCATATTTCTTCAGAATTAAAAACACGGTCATGAAACGTCTGAATAATAAACTATATTGTGACTAAAGGATTAATTAAAGTACCAGAAGAGAATAGACTATTTTCAAAGGGTTTCAAATGGTTTAACGAGCGTTAACCACGCTTGACTATTTTATATTCAATGTAAGAATAATCACAATAAATTGTACCCACTTCTAAAGGCACAGCAGTTTGCATCTCATCGCTTAATTTTCTGGTGCAACATTAGTTTACATGCACAGTGAACCATTGTTTATGTTTCGAACCATTTGTTGAGCTGCTGCACCTTCATTGTTGCATTGATGGCATATAACAAAGTACAAGTAGCCAGTGAAAATAAATATGACGCATGCATTGGTATTGTTAATCTTTTTTTTAGATGTGCGGCGCGAAACAGAAAGGCGCTTCTCGTCTTAAGCATGTGTCTGACTGTATCCACGATAACTTCTGAAAGAATTATGCAATTTATTTAAAATTATCCACATTCATTCTACGCCTATTTGGGGATTTACAGTGTGCGCGACCTATCTTGAGTTCGCCGCAGATCGAACACAGATAAT
>JAHWFP010242726.1:21038-36958 GCA_023313725.1 Lithobius niger
CAGGCAGTCTGACATTTAAGCCCAAAAGGCAACGTAAATAGGTTTGGGAGGGGGGGGGGGTTTGAGGCTTTTGGGGAATTGGGGAACGCTTTGGCTTTCGAAAGGACTCTTTGGCGAAATATTGAATTTGGTTGACCATCATCTGCACTACCAAACGGACAGAAATACTGCTGTTACGCCTGAACTGGCGATGTTGTATGGCCTTCATATTTTGAGGGGCGGAACGTTTCATCGTACAAGAGATGATTTAATAAACATACATCAGACCACGGCTGGAAAAATATTCCATTGTTTTGTAAGAGTAGTAGCACGTTTACGACCACACTATGTGAATATTCTAACACAAATGGTAACTCCATTCAATCGGGCAGAAGTTTAAGGAAAGACACAAGCCGAAACTTTAGAAACAGAAAGCAATGGTTTTCTACGTTCAACTAATTTTCGATGCTGAAACCAAAATTTTGAGCGTGGTATCACGACGGCTTGGATCAACACATGCTTCCACAATTATTATAATTGTTCTCTGGCAACAAGGCTGAAAACGTGGATTTGAGAGGTGTAACTGGTGGCAAACAGTGGCTATGCTTGCACAAGATACATGATTATACCTTTATCGAATCAAAGCACACCGCCAGAAATTGCACACAACACAATACAATAACCAGAAATGTGATCGAAGAACCAATGGTATGATAAAAAATACGCTTTCAGATCCTTCAATGCCAAATGCGTATTCAGTAATTGAGTAAATAGAGCCATTTCGTGCACGTGAGTCAAAATCACAACGTTTCGTTCCTGAGATCTGCCCCATTATGAAGTGAATAAAAAGTTTAAAACATGATCAACGCACAGACAACTAAATCTATAGCGCGTAGTTATATAAAGCACTAATTCTGCACACTAAATCTAAAATTTAAAAATTAATAAAGCCAGCACAATTCAGCAGAAAGTGCAGCTTTTACCAAAGACCAATTCATCCCAGGAATTTCACATTGAACGAAAAGTGGGCAGCTGAAGTGAGTTTATAGTAACGGGTCCCTGCATTCTGATAATTGGAAAGATGGTGATTTTAGCTTCTTTATATAATTTAATGTAATCGTGAAAATGATTGGCTCTTGGAATGAGGTGGTTGTGAGCTGATGGGTGGTTTAAATGGATGCAAGGTTTGAAAGTTTCCTTGCTTTTTTGTTTGACATTTTGAATAAAATTTAGTTTGAGGAAGAAAACTGGGGTCTTTCTGGGAGCAAAATTGTTTTTTGGAAGCACTAAATCGAACGTTGTGTACCTATAATAAGCAAACTTCTGTCCTCAGTTTGAATTGCTACTTACTTCAAATAGTTTGTTTACAATAGTTGGACACCAGATTGTGGTTTCCTACTTCTTAAACAAAGCTAGTATTCTCTGAAATTAAACAAACACCCGACGTAGCATCCGGGACAGCAGTGAAGCTCATTGCACAGCCCTCTAGGCGAAAATCTTCTACGTATTAGGTAGCCGTGAATCGAACTCCGATATGCAGTTTCATTTCTCTTCATTCTCCTACATTCTTTAGCTTGGCTCTCCATTATGGAAATTCTAAACTACATGCATGCATAATCGTATGTTTTTGTATACCCATACTTGATTGTTACAAACGTAGGTACAAACGTAGTGAAAGGGGGAAGAGACGAGCAAAGGCCCAAACAATGTCTTCAATGAAAGCGTGGTGGGAAATTGCAATAACGTTGGGGTACCAGTAAGAAATTTCCCATAAGTAATTTCGAGGGACGCACCGAATACAAAATTTGCCGAATACTGAATACCGAATATACAACCGAATACTCAAGTTGCCGAATACCGAATACCGAATATATAACCGAATACCAAATTATTCGGTTCTGTGCCGAATAATGGCCGAATACCGAATTATTCGGTTCTGTGCCGAATAATGGCCGAATAGGCCGAACACCGAATTATTCGGTTCTGTGCCGAATAATGGCCGAATAGGCCGAATACCGAATTATTCGGTTCTGTGCCGAATAATGGCCGAATAGGCCGAATACCGAATTATTCGGTTCTGTGCCGAATAATGGCCAAATATGCCGAATACCGAATTATTCGGTTCTGTGCCGAATAATGGCCGAATAGGCCGAATACCGAATTATTCGGCCGAATAATTGACCGAATACCTGTAATTTAAACATATTTGATCATTTTTTCCTTCAATCAAAAACTAAATGCTTCGCTAAACGTTCTTACATTCACACAATTACATAAATTTATACTAAAAAATATTCGGCCGAATACCAACAAATCTTAACACTATTCGGCCGAATACCGAATATCACTATTCGGCAAAGTCAGTATTCGGCCAAATACCGAATAGTACTATTCGGCCAAAATCAGTATTCAACCGAATACCGAATACTTGAATTTTTGGCCGAATAGGCCGAATACCGAATAATTACCGAATATTCGGTACATCCCTAGTAATTTCCCTTACTGTAGTGCTTTGCCTAGTTTCGGTAGCAAGTTGTAATAGTACGCTTCATACCAGCTCTTGACATTAATTACATAGATCCAGGCCACAACCGTCTGACGGGCAAAAATACGGTTTATTGCCTTCACTGCGCCCGAAGCGCGTGCTTTCCGGCTCCCAGTCTGCCCCAAGGAGGAGTTTTGGAGCTCGCACGGTAAGGAGTGCTGACCCAGAGGCGCGCATCCTCATAATTCCTCTGAAAGTGCTCTGAAAGAATTCTTTTTTTTTTCCGTTAAAACTACTTTAGTTAGGCGGCCTACAGTGTAAACCTCCGTTAAAATGAGTGAGTTACTTGTTTTACGACTCTGAACAAGTGAAACTCCATTAAAAAAAGTGCTGTTGACTTTGATATTAAATTTGTAAGCTTTGCAAATTTGCAACTAAAATTCAGAATAGGCAACTAAAATAGACAGCTAGGAAGTTACGCAAATTTGCAAACTAAGGTCAAACTTATTTGTTTGCTGTTAGTTGTTCGAGCAAATAATTTTGGCTAGTAAAGTATTAAAACCAGTTAAAACCGTAACCGAGTTAAACCGGTTAAACCATAACCGGTTATAACCAGTTAAAACCGTAACTAGTTAAAACCGTAACCAGTTGTAACCAAAAAATAAAAACGGTTCAAATTGAACAGTAACCGAACCGACATTTTAAATAAAGCCAAACCGTAACCAGAAACCGAACAGAAAAATTAACGGTTCGACTCCCTGGTTACAATTAAACTGCGAGATGTAACTCTGCTTAACGAAACATTTTTAAACATTTAAATATGAGCAAATCCTCTTTGCGAATCAGAAAGGGCATTTACTTTACTCAAAGTTGTAACTATACTTCGATGGCATTTTATGAGGATATACTATATAAACTAGAAGGGCAGAACAGCAATTCATTGGGTACTGTCGGTTTATGGGTCCTGTGTAAGAAGGATTTATTTATAAAAGAGTGCTTTTGAGAGAGAAAAGTATCATATGGGATGTCGATGCTTCGGTGCCATCAAATTGTCGTTAGGCAAACTTAGCAGAGTAAGTAAAAAAACAGGTGTGGACTGGGTCACTATTTTATTTACCCTTACAAAGTAAATAAGGGCGTCCACAGAAGTAGAGGAAAGGTATTTTTGATTTTTCAAAAAAAAAGAGTTTCTATTGCTGGAAAATACGATAACCTGTTAATTTTTGCGTAAGTTCCTCGAAATTTGCTGTTTCCCTGGAGGTTTTTCGGCGCTGAGTAGCGGCTGGCGTCGTAACCCAACTCCCCAACTCTGCTGTGCAGTTCCTCCTATA
This sequence comes from Lithobius niger, assembly GCA_023313725.1. NCBI lineage: Eukaryota > Metazoa > Arthropoda > Chilopoda > Lithobiomorpha > Lithobiidae > Lithobius > Lithobius niger. The sequence continues at coordinate 24,834 of JAHWFP010242726.1, forward strand.
TAAAGTGCCGGGGTGCGTTCGTTCCTCATTATTTTCCCTCCAGACCGTGTCTCTGCCGGTCTGTTTCCTGACCTTCGTTCTGAAGATTCTACAGTCCACACCAGAAGAACAAAAAGATGTCAAGCAGAATGCCCACTGAGGTTATGGAGAGATCTTCCCGTCCCCCGATTGGGTGCCCGCTGCTGACCCTGATGGTTCCGTTTCTGCGGTCCTGCTACCCTCACCGGATGAGAACATGAATGCGGCTGCAAACGCGAATGCGAACGCTCAGGCGAATGCGAATACGAGTGTGGATGCCACCACGAGCATGAACGCGGATGCCCCCACGAACACGAACGCTACATCAAATCCGAATGCTTCGGAGGACGTCCTTCCCTACTGCTGGCCTTTCCCTGCTTCCAGTCTTCATCTTTCCAGTCTCGAGGCCGACTTCAATGAAGCTCGCCAATCCTACCGACGTCTGAAAGGAATGCACAGACAACTACAATCTGCACGTTCCCCTTCAAAACCATTGGATTTGTCGTCACAATCGTCCTGAACGCCATCAGTTACACACTCTGATATTCACCGGATGGCTGATTGTGCTATCACCAACTTCGGCTACCGCTCCAACATGCCACCTCCGTCTATTGCAAACTCAACCAAGATCAAAAGCACAGCGGAATGCAATTCGTCGACCTCCTCGTCAAGCAGCGCAATGAAGATGTCCAAACGTTCGCATCATCATCTACCACCGCTAACGAACGACCCCGTCCTGGACAAAGTTGACGATGAATCCAACGTAGATTCGTGATCCCTTTTCAACAGGATTACCAAGACGAACACGAATCCGAACGCCAATGCGAACACGAATGGAACCGCTAATGCGAATGCGAACATGAACACAATCCCGATTGTCCCATCGAACCAAATACGAACACGAATATGAATGCAAATGCAAACGCATCTCAAGCCACATCTAGCACAAATCCTGTCCCCCAAGGACAGAATCGTCACATCCGGTTTTCTGAAGTTGAATCGCCAAGCATCCCTCTTCCGGAACTTCTCAAGACAGCGGAAGACATCATACCCGACTGCTTCCTGTTCAAACCCTCTAAGCTAGCCGATGTACCTGTCATCAGTTGTGGCCTCATTACGGGTTTTGGCTTCACCCTCCATGACAAGAACGTAAAACAACAACCCCTCTTGGGCCAATCCATGATACTTCTCACCTATCGTTTACGCATTGGCGGCACTATTCTAGGACGTGGAGGCTGGGAACCCTCTTTTCTCCGACCATCAGGAGAGGGTGCAACTCCAGAATCCAACACTACCTGCCCGTCTGGAAAAGAATCACCAACAATCATCATGTGTTATCAATCATCCAACATGGATTTCTTCCAACTTTCTCCGCACACCCACCTCTCGCCAAATCCCCACCATGGAACACACGTCATCCACCACCCCTCAGCTATCCAACGAGATTCAAGAACTCCTTCAAAAGAAAGCAATCAAAGAATGCTTCCCCCATTTGAACTAGGCTTCTACAGCCACATCTTTCTCAGGCCAAAGAAATCAGGAAGAGATAGGATGATCTTCAACTTGAAACCCGTAAACAAACACATGGAAAATCATCATTTCAAGATAGAAACCTTAGAATCAATCCGTTCCTGTCTAAGGACCAACGACTGGACTGTACCCATTCACTTAGAAGATGCCTATCTGCATATTCCCCTGCACGAGTCAGTACAACACCTCTTCCGATTAATGTACCGAGGAAAGGTCTACCAATTCAGATGTCTGCCCTTTGGACTGAATGCAGCCCCAAGAATCTTTACAATGGTACTGAAGCCAATCCTTGCACACCTACACCAAGAAGAAATCAATGCAGGAGCATACCTAGACAATTGGATCCTGAACCACCAAGATCCCAACACTCGCTCACAAAGCAGAGATTACACCATTAACCTTCTGACAGAGCTGGGATTCGAGGTGAATTACACATAATCCAGACTCACGCCGAACCAAATCTTCACCTTCCTTGGAGCAGACTTCAACTTGACGAAATTAAACATCCGCCCATCACTGGAAAGATTAGAAGACATCATTCGACACATTCGAAACTTTCGTCAACAAAAAGACCACTTCCCTCACCGAGTTGTACTCTCTAATCGAGAAGATGGACTCAATGGCAAACCTGGTTCCACATGACAGATGAATGACACGTCCCTTCCACCACTTCAGAATAGACACCTGGGACCCCACCGCACACCACCCATACCAAGCCACGTCCAAAGACTTCCCGTGGGAATCCCTCCTTTGGTGGTCGAACATACACAACCTCCTGCAATCCGTACCTCCCCACGAACCTCACCCAGACCTGGTGCTCCTAACCGACGCATCAAAATGCTGCATATATGCTCTTGTTTTTGCCAATGGCAGAGTGTGTACCTAATTTATCTGAAATGTAAGAAAATCCACATAGGACACATGGAAGCAGCAGAGATCTGGGAACCAAACACTCGCGACATCAATGTCCTAGAAATGAAAGCCATCCTCCATGCGCTATGGCACTTCCAGTCAACGGTCCAAGGGAAGACTATCCAAATCCAAGCGGACAACACAACTGCTGTGAAGTACGTAAAGAATGGAGGCGAAACGAAATCAGGCAATCTCCAGATATAACATCACATATCTTCTACCTCTGCGTCCGCCTCGCCACACCGATCCTCCCTTTACATATCCCAGGAAACAGGAATGTGATTGCAGACTCACTCTCCCGCAAGAAACCACCAATAGGGGAATGGACACAAAAGAAATCCATCTGCGAATCACTCTTCAACACATGGGGAACTTCCACGATCGACCTATTCGCAACGAGGCACAATGCCAGACTTCTTCTCTTAATCAGTCCAGTGCCACACAAGAAAGAAGTAGCAATCAACACTCTAACACACAACTGGGAGAACTTGTACGCCTACCTGTTAACTCAATTCAAACTCCTACCCAAGGTCCTGCAGAAGATAAACCAAACCAATAACCTCTTCCTGCTAATCGCTACACCATTGTTCCCCGCACCTCCTCCAGCTACTAGTGGACAATCCAAGAGCCCTTCCCACCAGCCCAGGCCTTCTGACTCAACAAAAGGGCACAAGAATCCACCAAAACCTACAAACGTTACAACTTGCCGCGCGGCTATCACCAGACTCCTCATGAAGGCTAGCATTCATAAACCTGAAGCTATCAGAATTGCATCTGCCACAATCAAGACGTCATCCAACAGAATCTACGGCAGCCATTGGACAAAGTGGTTTCATTGGTGTAACAGAAGGAAAGTCAATCCAATCGATCCCCCTCTAGGCGACTTTATGGAATTCCTGAACGCCATCTTCTCGGAAAGCCTCAAAGGATTCACCATACTCGTCTACCGATCTGCAATCAACACTGTATTCAAGGCAGCAGGAAGCACCCACCACCTAGACGACTACAGAATATCATCTGTAATCAAGTCCTTCGAGATGGAACGGCCAACGGTCAGACACACCTTCCCAGACTGGGACCTGTCAATCATCCTGAATTCTGTCCTAAAAGGTCCATATGAGCCAATGCTAAACAGCCCAATGGCAGTCCTGACTAGGAAAACCGTCTTCCTCGTCACCCTTGCATCCAGTCTAAGATGCAGTGAAGTCCAAGCACTGTCTGCCGACCCCGCATTCTGCATCTTCGCTCCAGACAACACGTTCGCCACACTCACTCCCAGAACCGACTTCCGGTCAAAAACACAGAAACCCTGTGAACCAACAAAATCCATCGTAATTCCAGCACGAACAAACATCGTGGGTCAAGACCCGGAACGTCAGGTCTGCCCAGTATGGGCACTCCGATATTACATCTCCAGGACCACAAACGAAGGACTCCGGAAAGGCAGAACCCAACTCTTCCTCCCGTTTGAGAGAAACTTCAATGAAACTCCGCAGCCACCATCTCAAAGTGGTTCCAAGACACCATCCAAGGCGCTTATGACGACTCCAATTAAAGCAAACGATAGCGTCAGGATCGTAGCGCACGAGTTGAGGGCACTCTCCACCTCCTGGGCAATCCACAACTCCGTTCCAGTACCGGATATCTCATGGCAGCCTCTTGGCGAAGCAGCTCCGTCTTCACAAACCATTACTTCAGACAGATGACGAAGCAAGCCAGTGGACTATACCGTCTGGGTCCCATCGTAGCTGCCAATACATAATGCAGCTCCCTTAAGCACTCAGAAAACGAAGATGGACGCAAGACCATCATCTCTAAAACAACGGTCCTTTTCAGGGCCACCACTTTTTCCGAAAGAGATCCCATCTCCTGTTTTATCTCCTGTTTTATGAATAAAGTACGAAGTTGGTGAAACGTTTTGGGGGAAGAAACCGGCTCGTAACTCTGGGGTGCCTGTCAGGGCGGTGCCCACCACTGTACTCTGACGAGGTCTACAACTGTTAATGCAAAAATTAACAAGTTACCGTATTTCCAGCAATAGAAAGATAATTTTGCTGGCCCCCAGTCAGGCCGGCTAAAATTTGTTTCTATTGCTAGGAATATATATAACCAAACCCACCCAACTCCCCTCTTGAGTCACCGCCTGACATATCAAGAGGAAAATGATGAGGAACGAACGCGCCGGCGCTTTATATTGAGAGGAACTGCGCAGTAGAGTTGCACAATTGGGTTACGACGCCGGCCGCTACTCAGCACCGAAAAACCTCCAGGGAAACAGCAACATTCGAGGAATTTATGCAAAAATTAACAGGTTATGTATTTTCCTGGGGGCCGGCAACTTAGAAATAACAAAGTTAACAAACGAAACTGGTTGGTCATCTGTTTTTGTGAATGTGCCGATTGGATTCGATGTGATACAATGCGATGTCACCATATACAAAGGATGTGATTAATTTGTTAGTTAGCATATTCTGGACATTGTCTCGGTTCCTGCCGTGATCGGAGCTTTATGTTATCGAACTACCCAGTTTACTATCCCTTTATCAGATATCGTTATAAAGATCCACTAATGTTCAAAATTAAATCAGTTAATCTAGTCAAGCATATGTTTCCTTCAGTTTATGTAAGTCCAATAGCAGTTAGTTCAACTGAATTACATAAGTTAAAACGAAGAGAAAATTGTTTTTGAGCTAATGAGCAGTACCCTTAAAAACTTTTAACCCTCTCTACTTTTTTCTTCATCTTTTCATTCTTATCGCTGTTATTTTTTGTTTTGTTTTTTAGTTTCCCCTAACCCAATTGTTTTTTGAGCTAATGAGCATTACCCTTAAAAACGTTTAACCTTCACTACTTTTTTCTTCAGCTTTTCATTCTTATCGCTGTTATTTTTTGTTTGTTTTTTTAGCTTCCCCTTTTGGGAGTTTTGTCACCCATTCCCCGATTCTCGTCCAACTATTTTCATTCTCTATATCCCATCTTTCTGTAGTATTTACTTGTACGGTTGCATATAAGCTTTTATTTGCTCTCCAATGGCAGAGTGTGTACCTAATTTATCTGAAATGTAAGAAAATCCAGCGAACCGCAGCACGAATTACAAATTGCATTATGTTATAGCTGTTGGTTGCCTAGTAGGTCTGCACGAACCTGTAGTCCAGAGATAACCTTAGCAATTGCAAAGGACGTTAATTTGTAAATGTCCTTTTTTTTTAGTGATGTGCCTGTAGATGACTCTTAGGATTCGAAAGCTATAGCATAATATTTTTTTTTTCAAGCTGTATTAGACTGGATGTTCCCATTGTAACGTATAATTATATTGGAATTGGGCTATATGGAAAATTCCGTGAACAACATTTTGGATAATATTTCGCTCTGGATTAAGTCTTTTTGTACTCGTGTATGGGATAATCGTTAATATTAATTAATTAAATATTCTACTTTTTGTTTCTTTTGTTTATTTCCAGAAACAGAAAACAAGCTAATTTCCTGTTTAAAAGAAAATTAAACACGATTTTGTAACCTAGGTTACGTTACTGGAAAACAAATTATTTTTCCAAATGAGAGTCTTTCTTAATATTATCAAACATGATTGATCTCGATCTTAAAGATATCCATCTCCATCTCAGAATAAGTCATCTAAGGAAGACTTGCAATGCACTTCCAAAAGATACATACTAACAAGCTGTTATTTCTTTTAATAGCCTTTTTAAAGTTCAAAGACTTTGTAATCATTAAAGGCTGGTTACGAAGGTTTATTTTCACTCTTTCTGGTGGTCGACTGGTATACAAAGGCATTCATCTCGTCCACTCTTATTTTCACTGACTTGTATTTCTCGATTCGTATTGCATTTAACATTTTCGGGTAATTTTCTTCACACTTCAAGACGTTATAACGGACATTTTCAGCCCCTTTTATCCGTGCGAGCCATCCTTATACATTCTTTTATCAAGTTTTATCCTAATGGTCAAGAACAACAGTCCTATATTCCTAAGTTCCCAGACCACTATGATGCATAGTTTATTCTGTCAGTGCGGGGAAAAAAGGTCCGATCCAAAAAGGTCCACGGAAAAAAGATACGCGGATAAAGGTCCGTGGAGAAAAGGTCCACAGAAAAAAGTTCCGAGAAAGATTTGTGACAAATGACCCGGAGATAACTAGGTTCACTTTTAGGTTCACTTTTTTTCTGTTTAGGAGAAACTTTAGGCAGTATTATGCTCCTAGTTTTGGCGATATTTTCCTCGGAATTGGGACTCCTGCGCAATTCTAGGCATCTATTTCTGCAAGTTAAAGCACCCTAGGTCAGCTAGAGACCCTCTCCTGCATTGGTTGTGCACTGTGTGAGTTTCTCTCCGCATTCTGACTTGCTGTGGATCCTGACCTGTTTCCCACTGGGGGCAGTCATCTTTGTTGTGACCCGGGCCAGTGCGGGTTCAAATCCACCTGACAGCCTGTTTTTCTACACTGTGGTTCTGCTGTGGCTTGCCCGTGTGTTTTCTGTCTTTTTCTCGAACTTTTTACAAACTTTTACTAATTTTTTTTTTCACAAATACCCCTATTGGCCGGCCGTCTGAACTGCCATGGCGGCCCTCAAACCCAAATCAAGCCAAATCACTTGAAGATTTTCTTTTCTCACTGCTCAGCACTTCCAGGGTTAACGCGGACTTTGCCATGCGACCGGGCAACAGACGATCCACCTTATTCTTCGATGCCCCGTCCACGCCTGTGAATTCTAGTAGACCACTACGCTGCATGGCAACGACTAATCCAGTACCACGCCGTTCTGCTCCTGGTGCCTTTAAAAATTTTTATCCTGGTTCTTATGGAATACTGACTGACAAAATCGAACAAATTGTAACTAGGCTTGAGAGCATTTTCCTGGAAAAAGACTTCGACCTCCGTGACATCGATGGAAAACTCAACCTTCTCAGCTACCGCATTGATAAACTTGCTTCAAACTTGCCGACTGTGGCCAACTTCGCACAGTTGCCGTACTGGGAAACTCTTTTTTTAACTAGCCAAACCAATTCTTTACAAGCTCTTACTGATCGGGTTTCTTCTGCTATTGCGACTGAAATGTTATCCATTCGTTCAGAATTTTTGGCTGTCCTTGCACTGCAAATGAATCTGTAAATCCCGACTCAAACTCCAAATTCAGTCTTACTTCTGTGCTACGTTCTGGATCTGAGGAGGTACAGCTCCTATCAGCCCATCTCAATTGCACACTCCAAACATTGAACCACCAACAACACAACCAGCTCAGAACCAAGATCTGGTAAAATTAAATGCTACGACTGACAAGTCTCAAGGGAAATTACATCCAAATATTACTGTGCGCAGTGACCGCCGGAGAGCAAATAAATTGGTGGGAGTGAATCGTACTCCCACTCAATCACTAAACACCTCGGATCCTACCGACCAACGCCTTTCTACGCCTACTGTTTCTGCGGCAATTGGTTCGCCGACTACAAGCCTTATTAACTCTGTCTCTATTTTATGTAAATCTAAGAATGATGTTCGTGAGACCAAACTCCCTAACGAATTACAGGCAGACCCGGACCTTGTTTCTGAGTTACCTCCGCCAATCGAGGCAGCAGCTGGCCCGATTGTTGTTATTGGAGATTCGCACGCGCGAGGTTTGATTTACAATAAACATACGGGATCTCGCGTTTGGTCATGGCCAGGCATCAAAGTCCAATCCTTACTTCACACCTACCTGATCTAATGAAACAGTCGAGCAATAATGCAGCTTTCATACTTTGTGCTGGATCAAACAACATTAACCACGACTCACCAAATCGCATTGTCCAATTCCTGACTGACCATGCCCTTTTGATCCGTACCCACCTCCCGAGGTGCAAAATTCCCTTGGTTGCTCTTTTTCCAAGAACTGGGACACGCCTTCACGAAGAGGACAAACTTGTTGTCCATACCAACATTCTGATGTACCACCATTGCATTGCTATGAACTACAATTACGTGTACATTGTTCTGACATTTGCCATGATCGAACTCTGACTGCCCGAGACGGCCTACATCTTACTACGAAGAGCAAAAATATCTTAAGAAATGAGATTGCTCGTTTGCATCTACCATCGGAAATCTAATACCGTTACTGGGGGCTAGTCCTCGTCTCCTGGGACATTCAAATGGTGGTTTTACTGTTCTAGCTGGTCTGCGGTGTTTGTTACTTAATACCCGTAGCCTAGTTAAAAATCTAAGTCACTTTCATGTACTTTTAGGGACAGGTTCCTACGATCTTCTGTTTTGTTGTGGAGACGTGTTAACTCGCGGCGTCACAGATTTCGATGTCACAGGTGGTTTCCCTTACGATATTCTCTGGTCGGAAAGGCAGCCCCGGGGAGGTGGTGTTGCTTGTGTTCATCGGCGGGGCTTGCCTGTTTTCCTATCTTCTACAGGGGCCATGATTGAAGGTTTGACCATGCTGATTCCTTCTATTGGCGTGAATTTTATCCTGGTGTACCTGCCAAACAGCACTGACGGGCAATTTGTCTCCAGTATGGCTACCTATATCACGTCTTCCTTTAGGCCACAGTACCAATATGTTGTACTGGGCGACCTAAACTTGTCTACCGTAAATTGGAAGCTACTTACTGCAACTAATTTCCATCACCGAGAGCTCCTTGACTTGCTTATCGCACGTGGACTTCACCAACTAGTCGTGTTTCCTGCTCGGGGCTCTAACATTTTAGACTTTCTCTTCTCCGAGGACCAACGTTTGATTTACGGGGTAAGCCAAATTGAAAATTTGGTTACTAGTGATCACTCTATGGTCTAGTTTTATCTAAACTGCAGGTAGTTTGCCTCATCCTGTCCAATTTACAATCGGGGCAAACAGGATTTCGACAACTTGAGATCTTGTTTGTCCACAATCGACTTGACTACGTTGCTTCCTCTATTTGGGGACACTACAGAATCTGTCTGGTTGGGTTTTACTCATCTTCTTGATTTCAAAATTAAACTTTGCACTAGTCCGTCAAGTCAGCGTCGTTCAACTAAGTTTCGACTCCCGCCTGTTCTGCGCAGGGCTGCCAGAAGGAAGCTTGCCTGGTGGCATAGGCTTAAAACTGACCCCCAGTCCGCGTCCTCTAGGGCATCTTATGAAGCTAGCAGGTTAGAGTACTCACGGTTGGTTGACCTTTGGCACAACCAGAACGATCCGCGTACTATCCAGGAAGGAAATCTCTCGGCTCTTTTTCGCCATTATAGATGACGCACGAATACCACTCGAACTTTGCCACCCTTCCTGGATGGCAACATCTACCTTTTTGATAATGAACCCAAGGCAAACCTTTTAAACAATATATTTGCTGCGAATGGAATTAATGATAATGATTCTGTCCCTGAACCAACAAAGTCGCAACCATACCCACTTCTGAAACTTGATTATGTCAGTTTCAACAGTGCACGTGTATTCGCTGCCTTGAGTTGCCTTCTGATAAGCCACGCTGATAAACAGGTTAAGTTGGAAGTCTTTGAGGCCTTAACTTACATTTTTAAGCTATCTTTTGCTCAAGGAAGCGTTCCATCTGTACGGAAATCAGCTTACGTTCTGCCAATTTACAAAAAGGGAAATGCTACCGATCCACACAACTATCGACCAATTGCACTCACTTCTGTTGCATACAAAATTGTGGAGTCAATTGTCTGAGAGGATATGTTGACCTACTTGGAAGAAAACGCGTTGTTAAATCCTGACCAATTCGGCTTCCTGCCAAAGCTTTCTGCTACGTTGCAGTTACTTTTGGCACTGGATGAGTGGACCATGGCAATGGACCTTGGCATCCCAACAGACGTTATTTATTTCGATTTCCAAAAGGATTTCGAATCGGTTGTCCACAGCAAGTTGCGATTTAAGCTGGCTGAGTTGGGCTTTTGTGGCTCTCTGTTGGACTGGATCTCCGATTTCCTAACGAGGCATACACAGCGGGTTTTAATTGAACAGACGCTATCGTCTCCCCAGCAAATCATCAGCGGGGTACCACAGGGATCCGTTTTGCGCCCTCTTCTTTTTGTTATCTTTTTAAACGACTTTACCAATGGAAGTACCTCACCGGATAACACCAAATTTAAATTTGCTGATGACCTCAAGATTGGGTCTGAAATCCTAACTGAGACAGATGTTACCTTTTTCTCGGATCAGATAACCTCGTGGTTAAGTGGTAAGATTCCTGGCAGCTACCACTTGCTAGTGCAAAGTGCTGTACCTTCCACATTGACAGACAAAATCAACATCATCAATACTTTTTAGCTACATCGCCGCTTGATTCTGTTCTTGAGATCAGAAATCTTGGAGTTTATTTGAACCATTATCTTAAGTCATCAATCCATTGTGGTCTGCTTACCAAATCTGCCATTTGTAGACTTGCCGTTATTAAAAGATGTTTCCATTCTTCGAACAGAAATACACTGGTTTGGGCCTTTAAGGTTTTTGTCCGACCTTTGTTGGAGTACGCCATTCCTGTGTGGTCACCTTACCTCTTACAGGATATTGACAGGCTGGAATCGGCCCAGCGATCTTTTACACGTTCTTTGCGTGGTTTACGCCAGTTTCTCCTGGCCTTCATTTGAGGTCGCTTGGCTGGGTACCGCTCGAGCTGAGGCGTTTAAAGGCGGACCAGATTTTGACGTATAAAATTCTCCATGGGTTGTTGCCTTTAGACGCACCTTTTTTCGATCGATTATACAAGGAGTCATTCTCTTAAACTTTGGGGATCCAGATGTAACCGAGATTGTCGCAAACATTTCTTTGCCAACCGTGTGGTTTCTCCCTGGAACTCTCTTTCTGAGGAGACTGTATCGGCATCTTCATTGCGGATTTTTCGGGGCTTGCTAAATCGCACTGACCTAACTGCCTTCCTTAAGCGTCCTTATCTGTAATGCCGCCCATCATTTGTATGACCGGAGTTAGTGGCCGCTTCTGCCGCTTCTGCGGCCCTTCTGTGTTTCCTCACCACCTTCCGGGGTAAAAATGTTATTATTGTTATTATTATAAAAGGCCCGGAAAAAAAAAACCCGGAAAAAAGGTCCACGGAAAAGTTCTGAGGAAAAAAGGTCCGAGGAATAAAGGGCCAGAGACCGTTTCTGTGTAGAAAATTAATTACAATGTATAATTTTTTTATTGTACATTGTAATTACTTTTCTATACAGTAATTAAGAAATAGGTTTTTGGAAGTACTTAAGTTTTGTGCTGAGGGGTAAAATGTGATAGAATGTGAAAAATACGAGCAATAGTTTAAATAAAAAGATATAATGCACAAACTCAAGTAAAAACAATCAATCATTTTTTTTATACATTTGTGAAGCTTTAGATAGGATTGATTTTTGAAGTTTTGTTTTAAAATCTTGTCATAAGTGCCTTATTAATAAATTAGTATTAAAAAACGCTTAAGCGTATAAAATACGGATGTAAGCCTTAAAAAACCTAAAGCCCTCAAAGAACAGATATTATAAAAAGACATGTAAGCCATCAGCGTCGAACTAATACGTGTAAAAGAATCTCCAGCTACCCAAAAAACAAGCTGGAGCTTCTTTTACACGTATTAGTGCGACGCTGATGGCTTACGTGTCTTTTTCTAATATCTGTTCCTTTAGGGCTTTAGGTTTTTTAAGGCTTACATCCGTATTTTATACGCTTAAGCGTTTTTTA
>JAHWFP010242726.1:37358-53571 GCA_023313725.1 Lithobius niger
AAGTAAGTAATGTTTAACCACCATTGGGTGATTAGGAGGAGGAAGGGGCCTAAGCCCTCTTACTGTCTTACACCAACCCTATGCTAAGGAATCGTTGTCCCAAAAAAAAAAAAAAAAAATCGGGTCCATGGCTGGTTCGATTTTTACTGTTAAGAAAGACTTGTGCACCAAATTTTTTTTCTGCAAAATTTCTGCAAAAATCTGTTACTCCGCTTAATTATTTCTGCCCAGTGCTCTACAATAATAGTTGCTCTGCTGACGAGAATACTGCAGTCTCATCAAAATCGTGTTCAAAAGGCCCTGGTCGGTGTTAATACCTATATTTTCAGCTATACAAATTGAAAATCGGTTCATTGGTTCGATCTCTAGGTAAGGGCAAAATTTCTAGCCCATTTGGCTTTCCGTGTCAAGAATATTGTAGTTACATTAAAATAGCATGGGAAAGACCCTAGGCCTTGTCCGTACCTACGTTTTAAGCTGTAGAACTTGAAAATCGGTTCAGTGGTACGATCTCCAGGTGAGGGCAAAGAGTCCCAACAGCAACATTAAAGATTTTTGCCCAGTGCTCTACTATAATAATTGCTCTGCCGACGAGAATACTGCAGTCACGTCAAAATCGGGTTCAAAAGGCCCTGGTCGGTGTTAATACCTACATTTTAAGCTATACAAATTGAAAATCGGTTCATTGGTTCGACCTCTAGGTTAGAGCAAACGTTCTTGTCCATTTGGCTTTCCGTGTCAAGAATATTGTACTTACATTAAAATGGCCTGCGAGGGCTCTAGGCCTTGTCCGTACCTACATTTTAAGCTATAGAACTCTAAAATCGGTTCAGTGGTTCGATCTCCAAGTGAGGGTAAAGAGTACTTTAATGATTTCTGCCCAGTGGTCTGCTATAATAATTGTTCTGCCGACTAGAATACTGCAGTTACATCAAAATGAGGTTCAAAAGGCTCTGGTCGGTGTTAATACCTACGTTTTAAGCTATAGAACTTGAAAATCGGTTTAGTGGTTCGGTCTCCAGGTGAGGGCAAAGAGTCCCAACAACAACAACAACAACAACAACAACAACAACAACAACAACAACAACAACAACATCAACAACAACAAGAAATGGCCATGCTGTGGACGCCGAACGGTTTTACTGTTGTCATTAAAATTTGTAAGGCAGTGAAAGAGCTAAGACACGACCCAAAATACCTAATTCCGTTGGTCTATGTCAATTCTGGGCAGGACTATAGGAGTTCAAAGTTTGACGTTTAACATGGAAGTTCATGCTTAGACTTACATAAGGAAACGGGTAGAACAATTATGTGGGTGTACCATTAATTTTATTAAAAATAAGAAAAACATTACAAATTTGTGTAACTAATTTTAAAGTCACCCAAAAATAGCAAAAGAAAAAAAACTGCAGAGTATTTACGAAAAATACTATTTTTTAAAATTAATTTCTTTGAGCCTTACGTCAACCGAAGCAACTTAATGCTTGTATGGCTGAACCGGCTCAATTTGAACATTACCAGACTTTTAGAGAAGAAGAAATATCTGGTAAAGGGATGTGCCAACCCGGGGATTCGATCCGGGAAACCTCCGATCATCGTAGGAGCCGAAAGATTGTCCAGAATTGGCCAGAATAGTTCCTATAGCCGCTGAAGGAGCATGGTAGCCTCTCACACTACCCTGGCCGGCAATCCCGGCCGGTTCTTTGCCAAGATCCCTTTTCCAGGGGTTCGACCAGATCCGCAAACCTCCAGCAACCAGTCTGAGCTCTCACAACTCAGCCACGATGAGTAAAGAAAAATTTCTATTGACGAATTGAGGTGTGATAATAGGCTACATATAAAATAGACATAAGCGCCTAAGGCGCTATGCAGCGACTAAGGCGACTAATGCAGCGACTAAGGCGCTATGCAAGTGATCTGGGGGCGAACTGGGTAGCTGGTTCGAATCTGGGTCATGCCACTCCGACGAAACGTAAGAGCATAAAGGTGGCTTACTGAACTACGTTATTTCTTGTGTATGATTTTCGCTGTTGGCTTAATTTCCAATTTTCCTTAATAATAGGCTACATTTATGCGAAAAAACAAGTAGTTCCACAAAAAAATAACAGTATGTTGAAAGGGTCTATGATTGTTAGGAACCGAGTCACGCCCGTTTGATTAGGAGCTGGTATTACAGTTATCGTTGGATATTTCTCTCATTTCCAACTTTCAACTGCTATTTTGACGTGTCTAATCTGAGTAGAGGACTCCAATTACATTCATTCGAAAGGCGGGAATGTCTTCTTTGCAACAAGGGTACTTGAAAGGGTCTACGACTGTTAGGAACCGAGCTACACCCGTTTTAGTAGGGATTGGTATCACAGTCACCATTGGAATTTTTGCTCATTTTCAACTTTCAACTTCTATTGTGACGTGTATAATTTACTCCGATTAGATTCGTTCGAAAGGTAGGAATTTCTTCTTTGCAACAAGGGTACTTGAAAGAGTCTACGAATGTTAGAAATCGAGCTACGCCCGTGTTACTACGGACTGGTACGACAGTCACCGTTGGATTTTTTGCACATTTTCAACTTACAACTTCTGTTGTGACGTTTCTAATTTAGGTAGATCTTTTCAAATACCCTTGTTAAAAAGTAGACATTATCACCTTTCGAATGAATCTAATTGGAGTCATCTACCTAAATTAGAAATGTGTCAGCAACAGTTGAAAGTTCCAAATCAGTGAAAAATCCAACGGTGACTGTGATACCAGCCCCTAGTAAAACGGGCGTAGTTCGGTTCTTAACAGACGTAGAACTTTTCAACAACCCTTGTTACAAAGAAGACACTCCCACCTTTCCAATGAGTCTAATTGGAGTCATCTGTCTAAATTAGACACGTCAAAATATAATTTGAAAGTTGAAAATCAGTGAAAAATCCAACAGTGACTGTAATACCAGCCCCCGGTAAAACGGGCGTAGCTCGGTTTCTAACAGTCGTAGTCCCTTTCAACGACACTTGTTGCAAAGAAAACACTCCCACCTTTCTAATGAGTTTAATTGGAGTCATCAGCCTAAATTAGACACGTCACAATAGAAGTTTGAACCTCACAATAGAGGTTTGAAAATGAGCCAAAAGTCCAACGGTGACTGTAATACCAGCCCCTAGTAAAACGGGCGTAGCTCGGTTTCTAACAGTCGTAGTCCCTTTCAACGACCCTTGTTTCAAAGAAGATACTCCCACCTTTCGAAAGAGTCTAATTGGAGCCATCCACCTGAATTAGAAACGATGCCGCAGCAGTTGAAAGTTGTTAAGTTGACAAATTGATACGTCTGTTAGCATTAAATTATCCCAAAAATGGCCGAAAACGGCATAGAATCCATTTTTCTCGAACACCATAACAGATAAGAAAAAAATGTATGAGAAAGACATTGTAGATTACATTATTGAAAACAAATTTTATCTCATCCTTTTTTGTGTTTCACTGACGGTTCTTGCATAATAGGCCAAATTGCAAAATTGCTAAATTGCGTTCTGGACAATTATAGCAGGGTTAGGGCGGATAAGTAGCTGTTTCTTCAACTAAGCTGCTACTCCGCAAAGGTTATCATACCAGAATATATCCCTCACACATACAGGATTAAAAAAATCATTACTAGACTTTGCCACCTCAGGTGTTACCAATAAGTGATTTTTGGCGTCGAGGCCTATGGACTACTCGACCTTTTTTCCTCAGACGTTTTTTCCTATATTCATTTTCTTCCGGTAGTGTTCTTTACTTAATAATCGCCAACAAAGTTGGGTCCTTTGCATTAATTAGCTAAAGGCGTCGTTTTCGATCAGGCATATTCTCTGTTCATTACCTATTCAGTGTAAACTATTCAGTGTAACCTATTCAGTGTAAATTATTAAATGAAGCAGGCAGATAGCAAAGCATTAATACTAGCCATACAGTCTGTCCACTATAAAACGAACACCTTCTCTGTTTGGCTGGAGCTTCCAGATATGAGTCTGCCCTATTTATTTAACTTTTATCTTACAATTTATTATAAAAGTATTATTATTTTTGAGGACGAGTTTTTAACCCGTTCTGCTCCAGGAACCCCACGCTCAAACCCACGTATTTTCAGGGGTTCCCCTTCAGTATTGAACTTCCCACTGAACGACGACTGTACAATGCAGGGGAGCAATGCTTCCATTTCCTCATCACTTCACCAAATGCAGCTGACTCTTTAGGAAACTTCATCGTGTAATACTCCATTCTGTTACCAGCGTGACTGAACTACAATGTTGGGAGTTCGAGACATGAATAAATTAATTTATTCCGCTTCTATGCCTTTGTGCTCTTCTTTCCACTTTTTTTTTTTTATGCAACAATTTATACGTTTTTTGAATTTCGGAAGAAAATAGTAAAAGCTAATAAAGGGGAAAAAATAATAAATTCATTTCTAGCAGTGTGAACAAAATCAGGCGTTGGTCACGCGGTGGTTACACATCCTTGTTAAAAACATTATTTTAGATGTGATCAATGAATTCAGAAAATGTCTTGATAAGAATTAAAACTTGTGGGGCTGACGCTTTGTATCTTACCGAATTACACGTAAACACACAATACACGTATGGATCTTCAATAGAGGTAGGTAACTTAATCCCTTGGTTGCAATAATTTTAAGTGTTATCTGATTTTATTGTAGTCATATATTAGTCTTTATTCTTTAACCAAGCAAATTTTATTCCGAAAGCAATATTAAAGCTGTGGAGTCCAGAGCTCAGTTTTCCCACCAATATTTCATAAAAAATACGTTATTTTTTCCGGCCTCTCAGCCCGGGCTGGCTAAACATAGTTTATTTTGTCTAAGCAAAACATACTTAACCTGTTGATGTTGCATTCGATTCTCGTAGTGCTGCGTTTCCCTGAAGGTTTTCTGTTTTTCTGTAGCCACAAGCATCGTAATCCGATTGCGCATGCGTGAGCACAAGCCTCCTCTACAAAAGCGCTTTCGTGCGGCCGGTTGGCCACACATTTTCCTCTCATTATGTCAGACGGTGACTCAAGAGGGGAGGTAGGGTGGGTTTTGGTTAAGTATGTTTTCCTTAGGCAAAAGAAACTATTTTTAGCCGGCTCGAACTGAGGTGCCGGAAAAATAACGTTTCTTATTGCCAGAGCAGGAAAACATTCTTAACCTGTTAATTTTGCATTAAATGACCCAGACCTCGTCAAATTAAGATGGCGGGCACCACCCTGACGGGTCCCGTAGGGTTATGAGCTAATTTCCCTCAAAAAAGTTTAAGAAAAACTTCACACTTTATTCAGAAAAAAGTTATGTTAAGCAGGAATTTTGGATTTCTTTCGTAAAATGTGGTGGCCCTGAAAAAGACCGTTGGGTTTAGAGATGAGGACCTTGCTTCTGACTTGATGGTGGACTTGCATCACATCTGAGTGCTTAAGGGGGGTTGACAATGGGGCCTAGACGGTGTAGTCCATTGGCTTGCTTCATCATCTATCTTAGGTATAGTGTGACGTGAAGACAGAAGTACTTCGACATGAAGCAGGTGTCAGGATGTCTTGAATGAGAACGAAGTTGTGGCGTGCCCATAATGTGGAGATTGCCCTTAACTCGTGCGCTGTGACTCTTGTGCCGCTGTTAGCACAGTTTAATTCTTGATTTTCGTAAGCGCTGATAATAATGGTTTTTTCTAATCCATTGTGCGATGGTTGCTGCCACTGTTTCACCGAAATTCTTTTTGACTGGTAGAAATAATTAGTTTTTGCCTTTCCGTAGCTCAGTGTTTTCGGTTTTGTTAAGTAGAAGCTTAGTGCACGTACTGGACCAAGGAGGCATTCAGGTTCACTGCTAATTATTTTCATTAAAGCAGGGATGATAGTTGGTTTTGAAGGTTTGCAGGATCCACTCTTGTTGTTAGGTTACGAACGATTTGACTTTCTGCAAGTGTCATCAAGAAGACTGTTTTTTCGGTTAGTAAGTTAAGTGAACAGTGTTGCATTGGTTCATAAGGTGCTTTCACCAGGGATTGGAGTACGGTTGAAAGGTCCCAGTCCGGAAAGATGCGTCTGGTTGCCGGACGTTCCATTTCGAAGGATTTTATGAGAGAGGTGATTCGATAATCGTCGAGTAGACTCGTATCGCCTGCAGCTTTAAATACGGAGTTTAAGGCGGAGCGGTAAACTAGTATGGTCGAGTCTTTTAATCCTTCCTTGAAGAGATCATTGAGAAACTTCAAGAGGTCGCCAATAGGGGGATTGATTGGATTAATTTTTTGTTGGTTACACCAACGAAACCATTTTGGCCAGTGACTATCGTAGATCTTGTTAGTTAAATTTCTGATGGCTTTGCTGGCAATGCGGACTGCTTGCTCTTGTTTTTTTGAGTTTGACGATAGTAGCCACCCATGAAGTTGTAGAGCACTGGAGTTGGGTACAGCTTGGTTGCCTTCTGTTGAGATAACAGATCTTGTATTTGAGGAAGGCTTCTTGGGGTGTCGATTACAAGGTTTAGGAGTTGAGGGAACCACGCAGCTGACGGCCAATTTGGAGCTATCAGGAGGAATAGGCCTGGGGATTGATTTATCTTTTCCAGAACTTGTAGAAGCAGTTTGAATGGAGGGAATAGGTAGGCGTATAGGTTCCTCCAAGGGAATGTCAGTGCGTCCATTGCTGTGGAACGCTCGTCTGGGACTGGATTCACGAAGTGGGGAAGTCTGACATTGTGCCTCGTGGCGAATAGGTCGATCATTGGGCTGCCCCAAATGTTGAAGAGATATGCGCAGATGGATTTCTTGAGAGTCTATTATCCTGTTGGGAGCTTTCGGTGAGAAAGAGAGTTCTGCAATCACTTTCTAGTTTCCTAGGATGTGAAGTGGAAGGAAGGTCGTGTTGAGTTTTAGGCAGAGATTGAAGATGGTTGAGGTTACTTCGTGGAGTTTGCAAGACCTCATTCCTCCTTCCTTCCTAATATATGCAACTGCAGTTGTGTTGTCCGCTTGTATTTTAATGACCTTCCCTGTAATTTGATCTAGAAAATGTCGAAGAGTCAAGAGTACTGCTTTCAGTTCCAGAACATTGAACTGGTCTTGGTCCTGGTGGGATCAGAGCCCTGAGGTTTCTTTGTGTGACAGGTGAGCTCCCCAGCCCTCTAGGGATGCATCGGTTAGAAGTAGAAGGGTCGGCGTTGGCTCGTGAAGTGGGACAGATTGAGAGAGTGTTGGAATGTCTGACCACCAGAGGAGAGTTTCTGTTGGGAAGTTGGGATCCGTTAGTGATTTAAGGTTTTGGCTCAGTTGAGTTCCCCACTTGTCGATGCGGTATTGGTGGAAGGATCTTGTCATCCATCTCCCGTACGGCGCAAGATTTGCATGGAGTCCATCTTGCCGATTAGTGAGTTTAGATCTTGGAGTGAGTGATGAGTTTGTTGACAAATTGCAATGGGTGTGTTGAGAGAAGTCGTCTATCCTGTCTGGAGAAAGCATCACAGTTGCAGATTTTAGGTTGAACCTTACTCCTAGAAAGGCGAAGCTCTGGGCTGGAGTGAGGCCGGATTTTGGCAGATTTGTTCTCCCAGGGTGAAGAGCAGATTGATTGATCGGTCTTGGTTGGCGATTAGCTGTTGTGGATCCTGATTTTTTAACAGCCTAATCGTCCATGTAGGCACTTGCTTCTATCTGTTGTTGATGTAATTTTGCCAGAATTAGTTCAGAACAAGAATGAATATTCTGGGTGCTACATTCAGGCCAAACGGGTGGCATTGGAATTTGAAAACCTTGTTGTCTTACATGAAATGGAAGAGATGGTGGACCGAGTGATGCAGGGGGACATGGAGGTAAGCATCTTAAAGGTCTATGGAGATTGTCCATTCGTTTTTCTTTAGGGATAAGCAAATCGACTGCAGCATTTCCACCTTGAAGTGGTCATTTGCCATGTATTGATTTAATGGTTTGAGATTGAAAATCAATCGTTCTCCTCCTGGCTTCTTGGGGCGGAGGAAGATGGAGCTGTAAAAACCCGGGCCTGGGTGATCACATTGTCGGATTGTTTCTTCCGACAATAGATCCTGCATTGTTGACATGGCTTTGGATCGCAATGAGGAGCGAACTCCCAAGGTGGGATTTGAGCTAGTAGCGGATTGGATAAAAAGGTTGGGCGAAAGTCGTCTTGAATTATCAAAAGGATTTCTTGGTTGGGTGTCAGTTTTTGCCTGGCTGGAATGAAGTGTCTTAACCGTCTGTCCACTGGGAGCATTGATGGAGTATGACGTCATTGGTCCTTTCGCAAACTTCTTCCACCAGGGAAAGAGTAGAATTGAGAGCAATATCCCGCAGAAGAACGACATTATTAAAAAGTGCACGGACCAGCCAGTTCAGCGAATAAAATGTTGCAAAGCAAGCCTTCTGAAACAGCTGGGAGATGAATACAAAGAGTTGTTTAATTTGATCAGGAGTCGGGTTAGACAAAAGCTGCTCACAAAACGCGTTTACAGACGTGTTTAATATATCGGCTTGTGAAGTGGCACGTAGGCCGTGGTGTAGGCATTTTGTCAGTACCAAACAAAGCTTGCAATGGAAGCTCGACTTTCCTTGGTAACGAAAGAACAGTTCCAAAATCTAATTTGATGTCGGCTGATAAAAATTCGCATGGCGAGTACATGCCAAAATTTTTCGTGTTGTTGCGCCATCGCCATAGGCTTTGAAGAACCCAGAATCACGGCCTGAACTGGGAGGAGGCGGATCCTTGTCAGACTCTAGTGGCTCTCCTTTCCCAAAGATGGTGCCACCGTTGCGGAGAAGGCACGTTAAAAGTGTAATCGATTGGCCAAGTAGAGAGCGGGGTTTGGCGTTGCGAATCCACAGACCAAAGCTGAAGCTTGTTGAACACCCACGATTGATTACTGGAGCATCAGACAGCAGAGATGGTTTGAAAAGAAAACAATCCCGGATGGTGTCCTTCACCGTTTTAAGAAGATCTGCAAGTGGGATTGCAGATGGATCATCGGAGATTGAGTCATCAGGGAAGTGAATGTGACGATCCGTTTGTTTAGAAGCGGCAGGAGTGAGTGGTGGGATGAAAGCGGTGTCACGCTGAAATCGGTGGCGCAATGCCAAAACAGAATTCAATTAGTTTTCGTCCTCAAGAGGATTGCGAGAATGAGATGGAAGCTCTGCAGCAGGCTTGGGAGGGCAACGGATGTTGCCGGTGAAAGCTGACAAATGGCAGTGTCTTTTAGATCCATGGTGGAAAGATGATGTGGAGCGTTTGTGACTGTTGTCACTAGATGTCGCCTCAACCCAATATTTCATTTCTGCGTCTTTCGTTGATTTGATACAAACGGGGAGAAATTAGCACCGGCTGGCGGAACCCGCAGTTATGTTGATACGCTCAATCATGCGGTGTACTTAGCTTCTGGTGATGGATTGCTCGGGCTGATCGGATGAAAGTGAGGTTAAATCATTTGTGATTGTGGTAAAAGCAGCGCTCATAGAGGCCATTAGATGAGTTAATTTTGAATTGTTTTTTTAAGTTGGTCGTAGTTTTCTTTCGTAATTTGAAACTCGTCCACAAGGGCGGCGAGGTCCGGAGGAGAGGAGGTCGGTTGACCCCGTGGATTGGCGAAGTCTCCCTGAAGCCATCAGCAGGCGGTAATTCAGACGAAAGAGGTGGTTCATTACGTGGTGCATCAAGCGGCGAAAGACCCACAATGGAGTGGTCAGACGCAACGAGGAAGGGCATAGAAGACGAATGATCATCCATAGAGCCTCTTCTAACAGCAGGATAACTGGGCGAAAGCTTGAAAATCTTCGGCAAAAATGGACGAAAAAGTAAAACGAAGTGGCGTGGAGATACGCTGGAGGAAAATGAATAGCCAACCGGCCACGCGGAAGCGCTTTTATAGAGGAGGGTTGTTCTCATGCATACGCAATCAGGTTACGATGCTGGCAGCTACAGAAAACCAGAAAACCTCCAGGGAAACGCAGCATTACGAGAATCGAATGCAAAATTAATTGGTTAAGTATGTTTTCTTGTTTCGATAATAACAAGCTCAGTTTTGGCAAATTTTATATTAGGCTAAATATTCATATGAGAAGCCTACCTAAATCTACTTTTTTTAAAGATAGTTTTTCGCTGCATCTTTTTATTTTAGTCTGCTCCAGTGTGTATTTGTATTCTCAAGACAGAACACTGATTAAGTGGCGGATATTTTAAGGCAAGAGGCTTGAGGGCAAACCCTGGAAGACCCTTCTACGTACTAAAATTGTGATGACCTTTTTTCTTTTTTGCTTTGCTTTCCTATGCTGTATTGATGTTCTTTTTATTTGACCTCTGAAAACCACCAGAACTGGGAGCAGAAAAAGCCCCTAGAAGGTCCTTTTTACGGAAAAGGCCCTTTTACGTTGGTGCCATGGGGGGCAATTCGTTCCCCCTGCCTTTTAAACCCGTTAAATCTGCCCCTGGGGTTACCACATGTAAGTAGCGAGGTTTTATACTACATTATGAATGGATTTTACAATAAATTTTATAAATGTTTGATTTTCATGCGAGGATGGCTGAGCTGGTAAATCGGTTGGTGCTTAGATCAAAGAGGACTCTGATGCAGAATCGTGTCTAGGCTAAGTAATACTTGAATTATTTTTACATATAGGTTGAAACAAGGGTTTAAGAGGTGATAGAGTTAATACCGTTTTATCCCTGCTGGCTCAATAGCATCAGTATGTTGAAACTGGTAGATGACGTTATTTGTAATCAGACCCATATTTGTGTGATTAGGCCTATATTTGTGTCATTGAGCCCGTATTTGAGTGGTTAGGCCTATATTTTGAGTAATTAGGCCTATTATTTGCATTAGCGGATATTAATTTACGAAACAATTTTTAGGTTCCTAGGAAGTCCAATCTAGGCCCCAATACGCAAAATAATTATTCCCTTGGACAAGGAGTGAGCAAAAAATCATAAACAGAACCTTTGCTGCCCTCTATGTTCAATGAGGGCAGCAAAGGTTCAATTTAGTGCTCTCCTTAGCCTGTTCCTCCGATCCCAAAATGTCCTAAACCATACTTTAGAAAGCTAACTACATACCACATCTTACCTCTTCCTAGCTTATGTCGGGCATTGGCAGCAGTTGTGGCTACTCCTTACCTTCGTTTTGCTTTGGCGACAAAGCATTAGCAGAGGTATTAGTAGCCCAACTACCGCCACAGCCGCGCATAGGTTTGGCAGAGGTAAGATTCGCTATCTAGTTGACCTTCTAATCTATACCTAAACCTCTCTAACACTTGGCTAAGAAGGTGTAAGCAAACCCTTTGGTTTAGTCAAAAGCTGGTTAACGTAGAACAAGAAGGAGAAAACAGTGGCACTGTCATTGACGTAGTGTATGAACAAGTAAAAGCTGAAAATGATTTACGCGACTTTCCAAAATGCATAACGGTAAGATTCGATAATTATGATAGCTCATCGGTTTGTGCCAATGCAGTGCTAATTTTACCACATAATGTGTATTTAAAGAACAATTTAGACAGTTTCGATTATACGACTGACTTACACCATTGCTGTGGCTGACACCAAATCACAAGGCACACAGTTGAGAAAGTGGTAGTTGACATTGGAGACACAAAATCTGGACAAGGTTTCTCCTACGTTGCAGTACCACGTGGGACACCATTAAACGGATCAGTAATAGGGGGGAGGGGATTGAGGCTTAATGGCGCGTCGGCAGCCAGGTGATAAGCACCTCAGTAATAGAGCAATTGATTCCACAAACTAGATTATTAAACGTAAAGAAGCACAGTGGTTGGACTCAA
The DNA here is from genome assembly GCA_023313725.1 of Lithobius niger. Classification (NCBI taxonomy): domain Eukaryota; kingdom Metazoa; phylum Arthropoda; class Chilopoda; order Lithobiomorpha; family Lithobiidae; genus Lithobius; species Lithobius niger. The sequence goes on from JAHWFP010242726.1 coordinate 49,146, forward strand.
AACCGTTGTGCCATGAAACGTTTGGAATCATTAGTGTCAAAATCAAGTGTGTAAAGATTAGGTAAGGTAATCTGAAACGAACGTTAGAACACATGTGTGAACAACGTTAACAGCTTCGCTCCAACATTCCAGGACCACATTGCCTAGGGAACTTAGTGTATCCCAGGGCATTAAGTATCGAGGACATTTCCATCCCAGGGTATTCGTATGCAGCACATTTTCTATAGCACGGCATGCCAGGAAAGCACTGCCTGTATGAACTCTTTTTCCTTAACCCGACTTTTTTCTTTCCTCTTTTAGCTAAATAAAATTTACTTAATTTATTGAAAACGTAATTTCTGTATGTCTATACCCATAAACCTCATAAGAAGGTGATGTATATCATTAATCTTAAGTTATACCCCCTCCTCACCGGATCAAGCCTTCCCAAACATGGAGCAATTGCGTCTCCCTCCCTTCTTGCCTCCCTTCCTCCCTTCTTCCCACACCTCTCAAACCGTGAGGCATGCAGTGCCTCTTAGTACTAAGTTTCATCCCCAACCGCATCCTAATTCAGCAAATAAAAAGAACTTACTTATTGAAAGCGTAAATTCAACATTTCTTTACCTTACACCCCATACGAAAGAGATGGATATCAGTAACACTTAAGTCATGCCTGCCTAGTGTTGGCTATACCTCCTACCTGCCTAGTGTTGACTATACCTCCTACCTGCCCAGTGTTGACTATACCTCCTGCTTGCCTTAAAATCGTACACATTTTTGCATCTTGGACGGTGCATTCGAAATAACAACCTTGAAATTAGTATGGTGATGCCATCGGGGTATACTCCGCTACTCCAATCTTCTTACACTATAAACCAAAGTCTTGTAGCAGAAATGAAGCAACCGCAACGACCCCCGGAAGGGGAACAATGAAAACGTGCAAGTGTGCCAATTCTTTGGCATGAAGTTGAAACTGGGACGTTGTTGCCCTGAAAAGAAGTTGAAATTGGCACATTGTTGCCTCGACTAACAATTTGCTCTAACAATTATCCTTCTAACTAAACACTGTGGTAATCTCAAGGGCAAGTATTACATGACGTCATGCACACTTCTTTTTCACACGGTACGCATCGCTTAAGCCACAGCGAAAGATGGGGGGGGGGGGGGGGGGGGGCAAAGTGAGCTGTTACCATTAAGCATACTATTACGCATAACTGAACCTAGAAGAGAACAAACAAACAAGCACGGGACCCGGGACCCGGGAGCCGTGTACGTGTTCAACTACGTATAGCAAAGAGGAGAAAGGGAAGGAAACCAAGAGGAGAGGAAGAGGACGAGATAAAAGGAGGGGAGAGGGGAGGGAGAGGATTGGCGGAAAGGGGGAGTGTAACACAAACAAAAATCGAATATTGCAGTGAACGATTAGGCAGCACCGAGCAAATACTGGGAAACAACCACGGGTCAAACAAATCCCCGGGCAAAGCCGGGTACGATGCTAGTACGTGTAATAAAATAATATCACGTAATATTTCGTTAGTTGCTGATTTTTACAGGGCAATGACAATAAATACCCTTCATCCCACCGAACGCTCGCCCTCTTTTCTTTGCTATCGTGCAAAGAATGAAAATTCTTGTCTTTACTCATTAGTTACTTTGCACAAAGATACTGGTTCAAGGAATCGACAATGCCCTTTATGTCACTTTCTCCTCTTATAGTTCCCTCCTACCGATTTTGCGTATTGTGGATGCGCTTATCATCTGGTGTTTGTACTTCCAACATGATACGCATATGTGTTCGTCGCATGGTTTTATAATTTTATTATTGTTGAAAAAAGATATGTGGACATACGTTTTCTGGCAACAGCGTCATCAACTTGTTTTCGCAACTCTCGCCTTTTCTTCACAGCGTTTTATTAATCTTCCTCAACATTCTTGATGTAACAAGGTTATCAGTAAATATTTATGGTGAGGTTGTGAAAATGTGTTGCTAACATATTACAGGAAGTGGCGTGTGCAGGCAGAGGGGGGGGAGGTGCTGAAGACAACTTATGGGCTGAAGACAACTCCAGTGAAAAAAATTTGTAACAAAAAAACAAAAGTATCAGCTAAGGCCTAAGTATTTTAAAACATGCCCCCAATCTGGAGTCGTTTTGTGCGTGCTGACGGGGGCACAGGGGATGAAGGGGGGGGATTAAATTTGCACCCCCCCCCCGAGAAAATATTTATTTAAGTCACTGCTCTTACCTGCGCAAACGTCCTGCATGGCAGGCTTAATTCACTGAAACAATATTAAGGTTGTATTGAAATAAGTAAGCTTCATCATTGTGTGCACATCACCACCTCACACTGGCAGGCTAATTGTCGAAATACTCGAAAATCACTGTAGACAGAGCGACGGCACTGCAGCTCAGTGGCGTGCACAGGTGGGGGGTTGGGAGGGGGGAGGCTTTGCCCCTCCCCTTTTCGTAAAATGGCCTTTTTGTAAAAAAAATAAGTGGCCTTTTTTACAGACATTGCGGTGTGGCAGTATCTGAGATAGGGACAAAAGGCCTGAAAAAAGCCCTAAAAAAGACAAAAAAGGTCTAAGAAGGGCTAAAGGAAAAAGCAAAAAAAAAAAAAAAAAGTACACAGAACAAATGTTCGCTAAAACTTATTTTGCCCTTTAGTAAAAATTGCTTCGGCCCTAGCAGAGGTCTCCGCACGCCACTGCTGCAGCTACAACGTTATGTACAGAATCGACGTATAAAATTAGGGTATTAGCTAAATTGAGGGCCGGAACAGCTAGCAGATTTCCCGCCAAGCCTCAACAATGTAAAAAGCATTTTTTTACTATAGTAACCTCCGACCCATTCAGGATAAATAACATCGCATTTGGTCGTAGATTTTTTTGCAAATTAATTCTCAATAAATTATTTAAAACCAGTAAAACAGAGATACGCAGGTTATTGTCTAAGTTATTTTGTTTACCTTGTTTTAAATTGGTCTGATCTCCTGTACCTTTATTTTTGCTTTGGCTATTTTTCTGTTTAAATGATACAATTTGTTAATTATGTTTCAAAACTACGTTTAAAGAATTGGGGTATAAGTTCGTTAGAACAACTAATGTTGTATTTTATAGGTCCATGATCAAAACCTACAGCATTCGAGCACTTAATATTGTTTATTTTTTTTTAAACAAAATCCGCTGGCAATGGTCTTCGAATCATTTTTTCTGAAGTTCTATGTTCATCTTTAGTACTGTCTAATTTCTCACGTCTTTGTTTTCGTTTTTATTTTACTTTTAAACGACTTGCTAATTCATTGAAATTATTTATTGAAATCTTCGAATTGCTCTGCCAAATCAACTTGTTTAATACTTATTTCTATGGCTTCATCAATATTGTTTTTATTAAATATGTCGAATAAGACAAACGAAGAGATAAACGAAAATAACTAGGCACAAGTTAAATTTGTTGTGTGAACTGAAACCTTACGGAAAACGTGTACTGCACTCTGATCATTAGCTTCATAATTTGCTTGGTTGTTTTTGGTGTGGAACGTCTGTCAGCAGCATAGGAGATGAAAAAAAAAAAAAGAAGTGTCCTCAAATGTAGAAATAAACGAACAAAGCGAGCGAGTTTATTTGATAAAATCCTACACAGTGTAATTTTCTCCATGCTTTTTTCCGCAATGGACACTTGTTTGACCATTGTCCGCGTAAGGTCTGGAGTGGTGGAAAATGTTGTGGATTATTGTCTTTAAGACTTCTTCTTTATGCCGCTCCTAATGAGCTTCATGATGCAGATGTTTTGGTTGGTGCTTGAAAGTGGATTGCATCAGCCTTTGGTCTACTGCATCGTAATATTTTAATCATGGCAGAAATCAGTTTAATTGAAGGAAAAATTCGTAAAGTTGAAGTCTGCAAAGAAGTTTAAAATATAGTTATCTTTCGAGTATGAAAGGACGAAGTATGTTATTCGTCATAAAAACGAATTTCGAAATTATTCTTGATCAGCTTTCCAAAGTTGAAGCTAATCGTTTCGAAGACTCATTAGACTCATTAGGAAGACTCCTTTATTGAAAAAATGAACTACGGATTGATAGTAAAATGACGTAAAACTGTTCATAGCCCACAATTAATTAGTTTCAGCCTTAAAAGAGCTTCAAATCTTGTAACTTTACAAACTCTTCAACAAACCAACGAAGGAAGAAGTCTAAAGGTAAGAAACACGGTAAGAATGTATAGTTGAGTACAAATGTGAGGAATGGGACGATTTTCGTATGAAATTCCTAGGATCTTTTAGCATTTGGCTTTATAATCTACGTTGGTCAAGGCAACTGCCAAATGTACAGCCATAGTTACAACGTACAGTAATCTTTATTAAAAAACAAAAAAAGTTAAAAGTAAGGGTCTAAAATCAAAACCTGTAAGGAACACGGACAAGCTTTGACTGTAAGGGTCTAG
>JAHWFP010242732.1:2650-20112 GCA_023313725.1 Lithobius niger
AAAAAAAAAACTTGTAAGACGTCTTTTGGCGGCGCTAGCCGTTTCATCAAGTGTTAATTTTTTTCACACGCGGTAGGACCTTGGCCTTTGATTTCAAAGGTCCCGGGTCTGATTCCCCGCTGAGGCAGTCTGACATATAAGTCCAAAAGGCAACGTAAATAGGTTTGCATTCCTATTTATTAAAAAAATTTTCATGTCAACAATTCTGTAACAGTGTAATAAGCAATGTTGAAACAATGTAATGTGCAATAAAACGACTTAAAAAAAACAGTGTTTGTTTTTTACCATACTTGTTACAAACTTACCTACTACTGCACAACATGGTCCATTGCAATTGGTTACGCACAACACTGAGACTGTGAGAGGATAAAGAATCCATGGTTAAACAATTCAAACCTAATGAAGCAAATATTTCGAAGCAGCTGAACAATAGCGAGCAAATACAAGTTAACATTAAAAGATTAAAATCCAAAAATGTAGTAAAGCTAAAAAAAAAAAGTAGTGACCGATGACCAACGGATACCCGTAAATACTGTTAAGTTGTTGACATATGGGATAAAGGGGAAATTTCCGAATTGGCAATATATGTATAGCTTGGAGAAATTATGCTAATAAAATCCTCTTATGACGAAGTAGAACGCCTGACAAAAATATACGGCTCGGCTCCCCCGTCCCCCTGCGTTTTTTGATTGGTCATTTGTTAATAACCATTCAGTTGTCCACTGTATTGTTGGCCAGAATAAGGAAGGCTTAATTTGTCTAAGTACGGGTGCAAAAAAGCAATGTGTTGGCGTTCCCTTCCTTTCTTCCTCTTGCTTCCTTCTTGTAACGATTGACGAATTTGAAACCAACGCGACCCAAACTGGAACTGGTTTCCGTTGGTAATCGCAAGTCACGGCCGTGAGGTCGTATTTAGCCACGGTAATGAGGTGTCTTTTAGTGACAGTCATCAGGTCTCTTTTAGTCACGGTCATGTAGTCTTTTTTAGTCACGGTCACGTGGCCTTTTTTAGTCGTGGTCGTGAGGTCTCTTTTGGTTATGGTCATGAGGTCTTTTTTAGTGATGCCTTGACGTCTTTTTTAGTCACGGTCGTGAGGTCTCTTTTAGTCACGGTCGTGTGGTCTTCTGTCTCATAGTTTTAATAGTTTGGTTACATAAAATCGTCTAATGGAATAACATTGAAAAATAAAGCTATGTAATAGTTATTGGCTAGAAACTGTTGGTTATCGATTTTTAACCCACGGCTACGATGATTTGGCCGGTGAGACTGCAAATACGTCGAGGGGCGAAGCCTCGAAACGGATTTGCATGTCAAGCCGGCCAAATCATCGCAGCCGTGGGTTAAAAAAAAATCGATAACCAATCAGTTATAATCAATAAATGGTTTATATCACGGCTGGAATGTCAAGCTAACGCGTATTTAATTAAAAATGTGTTTCTGTTTTGTGAAAATTGCTTCAAGAAAACGTTGATCGTCAGTATCCTCGATATGAAAGAAGGCCATACCATTTTAGTTTGTGGAGGGGGAAGTGTGTGATAGACGGACGAGTCCTTTCCCTCAAACTTTGTGGAAGGAAGGGGGGGGGGGGGAGAGTTAGACAGTTTAAGGGTCGGGTGGCAAGCCGGGTTCACGCTGGAAGCTCGCTCGTGTTTATCGAAGGGTTTAGCGTGTTTGGAGCGAATAATTTGATATGCGACACAGCAGAGATAAAGTGACAAGAGTGGGACATTCTTTGAAGGTATGTAATTCATTTTGTGGGTTTGTAGTTAGAGAATTGTTTAAAAAATACGGTAATAGAGTATCGGTATAAATGAAGGTCATTCCATTTTAGTTTGCGGAGGGAGGGGGGGGGAGTTAACGAGAAGTGAATAAGCTTAGGTATGGGCCAGACATGTGAGAGTTTGCAGAGATAGTATTTCTTTCCTTTTAAAGGGACACTCGGCCTGCTTATAACATTCCGCGTGCCAAATTACAGCTACGCGCAGATCATCATTCGAGCAATTGCAGTGCCAAGGTCGGCTGGGGTGGTAGCTGCGTTCCTCGCACAGCTGCTGTCTCGGTTAGATTTGTGAATAGTACACGAGACAGAATCAAGTCAACGATTGTGTCGTCACAAACCGGAATGATTCTCGTATTTTAGAATCACAATTTATAATTTTCTAGGCTAGTGTTTTATAATTTTGCTTCGGCGATCTATTGGAATAATTAATTTTAGTTTTTACCGCATTAGTCTATTAGATTTTAGATCTTATGGTAATTATTAGAAAATTAGTAGATGTACACACAGAGATGAAACGTCATGATTACTGTACGCGCGCAATGCATCATTTAGTAACGGATCGTTAGTAAATAAAGTTCCATTATATTCAACAGAAAATCTCCTAGACGCCACATTTTAAAAAGTATTTTTAGTAAGTGAAAGACTAACTGTAAGGAAATAGACCTTTGGGGCCGCACTTGATGTGGAGGATCGAGAAAAATGGCGCTGGGAGGTATATCCCTTTAAGTAATTCGTTTAGTTACTTTTTATTGCGTTACGGTGTTTTTGCACGCTGTATTTGGTTGTTGGTGTGTGCATTCCGGGTCGCGTGATCCGGAAGTGTTAAAAGTATGGGTTATCGGCAAAAGTGTGGGGTAACTTGATAACCCACACTTTTTGCGATGACGCACATTTCTGGCGTTGGTTACTGGGATTTAACCTTCCGAAATTTAGCGTAGCGTTGAGTTAGCGTGACGTCACAGCCGTGGTATAAATTCAGATAATGATGTATAAAAAAATGAAGTTTATGGAATTTTTTGCAGTTTATGTCCATCGTAGCTTTTGACGTCTAACCACCATCCTTCGAAAGTAAACTGGGTTTAATGATCAAAAGGTTCCTCGAATGGATAAAATTGGAATTGTCTTCAATTTCAAGTGCTGAATAGCATTCTAATATACCAAACCAGACCCGTAGCTATAAGCTTTTTTTAGGAGGGCAAACACTATATTCTACGATTCCTACCCTTTCACTAACTACAGTGATGGTGAGGGAGGGGTACCTCCCTAATCAGGGGTGGTAGGAGGAGAATTGCACTTTTTATATTTTTACTGAGGATTTTCTACCTAACGGTTACAATATTTCTTTTCCCTGTTCTGCCAATAACGAATTTAGTTAAATTGATTTGCGGTTTAGTTTGTTCAGTTATTTCCTAAAATAACCAGGCTAAGTCGAACACTATTTTTACCTATTTTTCATTGTCTTCACCTAGTGACAGGTAGCACGAAACTGTACAGAAGAGGAAGAAAAACTTAAACAGGAACGATTAATTCATCATACGCTTTGTCTACACACACAGTAAACTATTTGTGTTTTATTCCTTATGTATGTAAACTATAATGTTTAAACTAGCGGAGTCGCTCGCTTCGCTCGTTCATTCCGCGTCGTCTCGCTACACTCGAGGAGATTTGTTGCTGCAACACTTATGATACAGACAGATCATCCACGTAAAAAACGATCAAGCAAATTATAAGAGTGTGGTATGCGATATCGGTTATCTCGGGAGAATGTCAATATTATTTTTTTACGTCCACGGAGTCAAGCCAAAAGATCAAGCATTTTATCAGAAAAGTGCTGTTTCTGATGACAAACGTTGATTTTCGTACGCTTCGCACACTCACTCAGAGCAAACATTTCCTCAGAAACGTGACTGAATCAATGTTACCACCAAAACCACACATCACTTGTAATTTGTGTTAGTATACACTTTATCTGGGTTTACTTGTTTTACTTATTTGAAGAATATTGTTCTTTACGTCCTGCTCAGTACAGCCTCCCAATGGTCAATTCAAGGTCAGCCACCAATGTTTTATTTTATTTTCTAACGAAAAGAAAATCAATACTTTCATTCCGATTCTAAGTTTTTGATCAGAATGAAAAAAAAATCTGTCAGCCAATGAAACTGAAAGCTTCCCAAAGGGTGGGCGTTGAGGCTAAATGGCGTGTCAACAGCTAGGTCATTAACATCTACCAAAGGTCAGTTCTTAGCCTGCCCCCTAAGTTTTACTTTATTTTCTTATAAAACGAAAGTGGGTATTTTCATTTCGATTCTAAGTTTTCAATAAGAATAAAAAAAAGTGTGGTAGCCAGTGAAACTAAAACCCTCTCAATGGTCAGTTCACGGCCAGCCAACTAAATATTTAATAACATCTCAAGATTTTTTTCAGCTCCTGGACGGCCCCTAAAATATGTATTGCCCAAAAACACACACTTGCTCAATTTTCAGTCTGTCTTTACCGCACAGGTAGGGACTATGCAGTGAATGCTTACATATTAGACGCTGACCACAATAATCAGTTGTGTCAATCCTAGTAGCTCCAGAGTTCGACTGATAAGATTAACCCCAAACACCAAGGGAGGAAACCCGTGGTCGTATTTATATGCTGAAGAACAATTAGCGCAGTCATTTTAGGTTAGATTTAGCTAAAACATGGAATTAATTCAAAGAAAGCTGAAAATTGACACATAAGTAGATATACCAAACATACTAAAAGTCCCCTGAGCTAAGACGCTTGCTTCCTCCTCGTGTGTTCCAAAAATACGATATTTTGGGGGGGCCCCCCCTCAACAATCGGCGTTAAGGTTTCGTTCGACTGTCAGACTTTCTTACAAAACACAATGGCACCTACGCCTGGCAATATAAAATCTCTTATCTTATCTACGTTTGATACATCATAAACAACGTAGTACAGGGCGTATTTCACAGAAAATTCCACCGCCTACGGTGGAATTCCATTCGTCTACGACCGGATCAACCGCGAATACCTCATCGCGGCTTGGTCTGGCGGAAGTAGCAGACGCGCTTTGCATTCTGGGTAGATTCGTGAGTCACGCTTGCCATCGAAGACTACGCACTTTGGCTACGCATTTGAGCTGGGAGTTGCTTATCCACCCAAACACAACTCAACTTCTATGCCTGTAACAACTCATTACAGGCCCTCGCCGAACACTATTTATAAAGGTACAACTTTCAAACTACATCCAATGGTTGTAGGGCTTTTTATCTTATCCTCTCAACTCGCCGCTCGTTTTCATTAATGATTTACTGTAGAAATTATAAGCCCAACACAATTATGGACGCCAGTTTGGCCTGTAGTTTGAATTTTTAGGGTGAATTAGGGTGTAGTTATATACTTCGGTCAGCCTCATTTCAAAGAATATTCCTACCACATTCTGAATCGGTTCACTCATTTGGCTGTCATTACAATACGCCACTTTTTCGCCGCCATCTTGAATTTTCATTAAAGTTCAATGGGACCTATTTTGTTGAGTATAATATTCCTAACCAGTTAGTGTTTAATCTGTTGAACTATTTAAAAGTTATAAGCCCAAAACTGTTCTTTTATCTAGTGCCATTTTGGCACATGTTAATTTTTCGCAAAAGGCATAAAATCAATTATGTACGTGGCTCAGCCCTATTTCAAAAAATATTCATACCAAATTTCATTCGAAACCATAAGAGCGTTTGGCCAAACAAAGTGGTAATATAAATGTACCTAAGTGATAATGTAACTGTTTACCGCTATTTTCCGTTTCTTTAACCTCATTGCAGCCTAAAGTTTGTTCCACATTATGTTTGAAGGAAACTGAGTGTATGACGCTACGTTCCATTCCACTACGAGTGCAAAAAACATGTAAACTTCCCACTTGTAAACTCTAACAGTAACTGCGTAGAGTCTACAAGTACGATATCCACATGTTTTTGCAGTCGTAGTCCACAGGAAACGCGGCGTCAGCTAGTCATTTCCAGCAAGCATAATGTAAAACGAACTATAGTGCATGCTTGTCCACGGTTGTAGGTGTAGAGTTCAGTCACCCCCTAGCGTCAGTTTGTCGTACTGACATCAAGTCATAGGCAGGTAAGCAGTGATAATAACCCTTCAATGCATGAATTATTTTCTGATACTTTTTTTTTAAGGACCATTGGGTCAGTCGGGGGATTCGAACCAGCATGCGCAGGGTTTGGAGACGAGGACGCTGACCACTAGGCTGTTGCTGCTCGCTTTGCTCGGAGTCCCCCCTCACAAAGCTTGCAGTGCGAGTTGGGACTTAGTTTTTTCACGTTTAGTCAGCTGTTGCCTGCAGGCAACTGTATGCAACTTGGGATTAATGTTGGAGCAACGAAAAGTTTATTAACCCTTCAATGCATGAATTATTTTCTGATACTTTTTTTTAAGGACCATTGGGTCAGTCGGGGGATTCGAACCAGCATTCGCCCCTTGGAGACGAGGACGCTGACCACTAGGCTGTTGCTGCTCGCTTTGCTCGGGGTCCCCGGGGACCCCTCACAAAGCTTGCAGTGCGAGTTGGGACTTAGTATTCACGTTTAGTCAGCTGTTGCCTGCAGGCAACTGTATGCAACTTGGGGATAATAGTGTCATGTTAGCATAGTGGGCACGGACATTTGAGGCGAAATCCAAAGACTCGGATTCAATTCCCTGACTCACAATGGCACGTGAAATTTCTCCAACGGATAAAACGGATAAAACGGATAAAAACCATCAATTTCTCCCCTCTAAAGAGGCAGAAATGGCAGCCGAAAAGCAACGACCCACATGTTCCGTTGGGAAACCAAGTCGCAAGGCCAAGTCGCCAAGGCCAAGTCGCAAGGCAAGCAGGTGGGTCGTTGATTTTCAGCCGCTGCCATTTCTGCCTCTTTTAAGGGGAGAAATTGGTGATTTTTATCCGTTTTAAATAACTGTTTTATGCTTTTAAACGTAGGATGACTTAGTGGCTTTTGTCATGCTTTAATTTTATTGTTAACCTGATGACGAAAATTGAAAATTTTCGAAACGTTGTTTGTGTTTTTATGTAGCACTGTTTGGTTTGCCTTCACATAATCTGTTACCGTGCTTTTTACTCCATTGCTTTTAATGACAGCATTGCTACAGGGATCTGTGTTCAATCGTGAAAGAATTTGATTGCCTATACAACCATCCCAACAGAAAAATAAAACAAAATAAAATTACATAAAATTAAAAACGCATGTATGCGCCGTTCGAACAGAAAATGCCGTCCCAATGCTGTACCAACATAAAAAAATCCTCGCACACTACCATCCTACAGACAAATAAACACACACACCACCCACACATGTGCACGAGCACACACACATACATTTATACACTATTATTTTAATTATCAGATTGGTGTTACACTACAGATCAATAATTTAATCGTTTTAAGTGATTACACTTCAAACATACACCGTGACTCGAAGAGTTGAAAAATTGTGCAAATTATTAAAACAACATGGGCTTATTGCCAAGCACAAACAGTGTCAGCATCATTAACTGAGTCAACACACATTACGCCCGGTGCAAACACATTATCTAAATTGACATTTTCTATCACTAAAAGACCTGCAGTCAGGTCGGAATACATAATCTGAGGATTCTCTTTGAACTCACCAATGGTTACGGATCATGATACCCCTCTTGAATTTGTCTCTGGCCTGTTTCCTTTTGTGTGATTTTATTTTGCTTGTAATCCCAAATCTATTCCTAGTACTGCTGCAGATGAAGGTAAGCTTGGCACGTATGGTAAGTATCTCTTTGTTTTGAATTAACTCAAAGGTATTAGCATAAATTCTTGGTATTAGCATAAATTCTTGGTATTAGTAATTCTGAACGGCATTCTGCTTATTCGTAAAGTATATTCCATAATGCCCCACGTCTACATGCACGTCACTGACTGTAGAAGTGATATGCTTGAAATAGTCAAACAAATAAAAGAGCTTTATAGTGTCCGCGGCCTATCTTGAATTCGCCCTAGAACGACACGGATAATCAATTGTATGTTTTTGGTAGCAGAGTGCTTTGTTGATATCCAAGATGGTTACAAAAACAATGGCGGCCGGCGATTAATGCCGCCCCCTCCAGGAAAACGTAGCCGCTCATAAAATACCTGCAGGACTCAAGTTAAACCGGGTACACAATAGTTCGATATGTGTAAAAAGTATACCAAGGTGAGGTTTGGCCTTTTGCGTTCACGAAATTCGTTAATCATTTTTGAAAGAGTAAGACGCATAATACACTAGGGATAATTCATACCGCTCAATTGCTGCAAGAGAACAAAAATGTATAAATTCGGCATGAGAAATCAGATTTGTAAAATAGTTTATGCTTACCAGCCATAAAACCTGGGACAGAGGCTAAATCTGATTGCGAATTTTAAGTTGAATATTTAATCCCTAGGTATGAATGTTATATAAGTAGGCAACGTTAATCATTACTAAAAATATGTGCTCTGTCTACAAGCATTTAATTGTAAAGAATTTCCTGATCAGGTGAGCCTGATAATTAGAAATATTAACTGTCAAAAGTGCATGAAGTGAGAAGACGATAACTGGGGTTTGTGATAGTGTTTTTTTTTCCTTCTTGTTTTTTCTTTTCGTCATCCTGTGTTTTTTTGTTTGATTCCTGTTTTGTTTTGTTTATTATTACTATTATCTTTTATGTATGTGTGGTTTGTTAAAAATGTAAATAATTATTCTGTAAATAAGAAAAAAATTTAAAAATCGTTTAGACCGACTGTAAAGTTGGATTTACGAGTAATATGCATTGCGTTTAAGTAGGGCAGCCCCCCCCCCCCCCCCGTATATAGCCGGCTTTACAGAGCATTGTTGTGATTTTTCGTTTGTGACGTTACTACATACGCCAATTATTGTTGAAGGTTCTTTACAAACGGTAATCAAAATTAAGCATCACCGTTACCGGTCGCCCATCGCCCAGTCGCCCAAACTTCTGGAATTCCCACTACGGACTTTTAACAGAATAAAGATTATCGAGATTCCCACTGCGGACACACAAGCAAGCAATCAAACAAACAAACAAAACTACTATCTTAGTTATATCAAAAATTTATAGGGTTGAGGAAGAGAATTCGTAACTCTAAAAAGTCCCTATTGAAACACGTTAAATTCATTCCTATTAGTTCCGTCCGAGTTTGCAGAGGGCGCCACGTGTTCCATCTGGTCATTGTTGCTCATTTTGCAGACCAAATCTAAAAAAAAAATTGCAAATAAGCTGAACTAAATAATAATTAAATACAAACTAGTTTCGTTTAGTTTAGTTTAATTTTTGGCTGAAAACTGAGTAGAAATTCCCACATAAAACACATGGCGTCCTCTATAAACTTAAACAGAACTAATAGAAATGAATCTAATACGTTTCAGTATGGGTCTCAGTAACAAATTCTCCTCTCCAACCCTTTAAATTCTTGGCTATACAGATTCCCGACTGCCGTAGAAATTGGGTGTCTTGTCTTCCGGTTCCACGCCAGTTCTCACGAATAGCTGTTGATCAAAAAGTTAATTCCACAGCTTCTCTTCCAATTGATATTATGACGACCAGTGGAATACAACGTAAGAGTCAAAGCATAGATACTTCTACGTCGTATGGACTCGTATGCATTTATAAGCTTTTTATTTTACATACAAATAAGTGCCTGTAGAGTTTACTCCATATGAAACCTTAATACCGCATTTAAATATTTTTACGTTATTTTTTGTTTTGTTTATGGTTTGTTTACGATCTGAAGCATTGTGGAAAACGCGCACATCATTCTGTACACTTACTTGAATATTTGCGCGATTATTTTTGCTTATAATTGCAACAAGAAATCTCTTCAAGAAAATGCTGAGTGGAATATCTAGTGGATAATTTCTAGCAACAGCTAATCCCACATAATCCAGACGGAAAAAGGATGTATAAAAGGCTTCTTTTCGCGAAGCCAGCAAAAATCAACATTCGATTAACCGTAAATAGAAGTTTGCAGTTTGTTCACAATTCTTTATGAACCAGAGTATTACGAAAAAAAATGTGTAAAACATCTTGGTCAATTGCTTCATCATTCGCTGGCTTATCTTAGGCGATGAATGTCTGTCAGCTGCATACTGGTTGAAACAAGAAAAAACGTATAGTTTACCCAGATCACTTCTTTGAACAAATGCTTGATCATTTTTGCTGGGAGTATTAGGGCTATCGTCACTTCCACTGTCGACATAGTGGAGCGGGCTCCGTTTTTGTTGCTGTTTGGCTGTTTGGCCACTAAGGGTCGGCCTTTGAAAACAGTGATATCATTCAACCTGGGAAAGGCTTCCAAGGTAGCTAGCTACTTTGCTGGAGAGTATAATGAAAATGTTATCGATGCATCTTTCTCCCTGTGAATAGTGGACACTTATCCTTTAACTTTTAGTATTTCTTTATCCTACACCTTCACCTTACATTCGGCCGCATTTGGATTTAACCACAACATGACAAAAATATTAAAGGGCAATTACATCCATTTTGACTTGCATGCTTTACTTTTGGATCACTTACACAATAACTAAACACAAGAATTGCGGTATACGAATACGTTACGTACGTCCAATACAACAATTTAATTATTGCATCACTAAAACACAACATGGAGACCGCCATTGTTTTCTGGAAAGCCCAGATATTAATGCCGACTGATGTCATTCTTCGATTTCGACTCGCAGCCGATTGAGATAGCTCTATTGGCTGTGAGAGCTCGAGCGTCAGACGGCCTTAGCTGGCCGACAAGTGACATCTGTCGGCATTAATTTCTGCGCGTTCCAGCAAAACAATGGTGGTCTCCGTATCGTGTTTTGGTGATGCAATAATTAAAGGAAGTGGCTATTTACAGGTACAGTACCTGCAAACAACTGCCTATTTACAGGTATACTATACCTGTAAGCAAGAATTTATAGGGTTGGGGAGGAGAATTTGTGACTGAGACCCATAGTGAAACGTCTTGGATACAGTCACATTAGTTCAGTCTTAGTTTATAGAGGGCGCCACGTGTTTTATGTGGGAATTTTTACTCAGTTTTTAGCCTAAAATTAAACTAAATTAAACGATACTAGCTTATATTTAGTTATTATTTAGCTTAGCTTAGTTGTAATTTAGTTTACTGTAGATTTGGGCTGACAAATGAGCAAAATTTACCAGATAGAACACGTGGCGCCCTCTGAAAACTGACTGAACTAATGGGGACCGATCTAACGTGTTTTAATTGGGACTTTTTAGAGTTACAAATTCTCCTCCCAAACCCTATAAATTCTTGCTGTAAGTAATTGACTATTTACAGGTACAGTCTACCGGTAAGCTACTGGCTATTCACAGGTAGTGCTCAAAGAGTGAATGCACCAAAGCCAACATACTTCAGTAGCACAAAAGGATCCGGCTGCATTGCTGTCTGAATCGTAGTTTGATCTTCCAGGCAAACCATTACGAAAATAAGGAAAGACTGCAGTGAAGGTTTTCATTTAGTAACTAATCATTCTCGTTACTAAAGTCCGCAGATGTGCGTTAAAGTCACGTCTTACGCGTAATTCCAGAGCTGTGCTTCGACAAAACGCCTTACAAATGTAAATTTTGCGGGAAGGCTTTTGAGTTACAGACTCACTGGTGGCCAAGATAACCAAATATGTAATCACAATTGATGTTAACCACGCCAAATTTGAGGAATCTGGGCCAGATTTTTACCTGAAAACGTGGACGTTAAGCTATCGTTTCGAGCATAAAACGTTGCGTGTTCATGAATGCGAAACAAATATCACATAATACCATGGCGCCATCTGTTGTCATTTTGTGTCATTAACTTTTAGCATTGTTCACTGGTGATTGAGAACGTATTGGATTCTCTCAGATTAATTTATGCAGGCTTAGCTAACGTTTACGTTTTTGATAAATTTGTCTTGTTCATGGTTTTTGGTCATTAGATGTGCTTTAAAGCCACGTTTAACGTGTAATTTCGGAGCAGTGTGCTTACACAATCTTCGACAAAACGCCTTATAAATGAGAATTTTGCGGGAAGGCGCTTGAGTTACAAACTCGACGATTAGTCTCACAAACCGATGTTAACTGAGGCAGATGTGAGCGATATGGGCCAAATCTTTACCTGAAAACGTGAACTTTGTGGAGTCGTTTTAAGCGTTGCAAAAGTGGATTTATTACACATTTATACGAATGGAAAAATTATACGACTGTACAGTGGTGCCATATGTTATCAATTATATCGTTAACCGTTACAGATTGTTCACTGGCGCTTGAAAACTTACCATATTTTCTTAGGTTAATTTACGTAGGCTTAGCTAATGTTTACTTTCTTGATAATATTTGTTTGTTCATGGTTTTTGCAGTCCCTCGCTTGCTGCAGGTTTTAACGATTTAAAAGACAACAGATGGCGCAGGGGTATAGCATCCTGCGATTTTCGTAAAAAAAAATTAGCAATAAAATGCTATTTTCGTTCATATCTAGCCTAGGCTTGTATGGATTCGATGAATAACCACAATGCCTGATCAGTTACGAAAAACACACAATAAATAGAAACTATTTAAATGTAATATGTGTATGCACGGTTTTTCGTCTTTTGGCTAGTGCGGTGTTGTCGTTTTACGAAGATGAATTAATCAGAATCATTTGGGTTTCATGAACGAACATGTCGTCGGATCTGATTTTTGAGATACGCATGGAAGTGAAAAACCCATTTAAATTTAATGTGTGCAGATGAGCTTGTTAGCTGTTGCAAAATTTGTTGGCAGGGGCTGAGAGAAAAATAAATAAAAAAAATTGAAAATGAGGTCCCACAATTCAGCTAGGGGTCTGTCTAGAAGGAGGGCTCACCAAAAAATAATTCATTTCCAGCAATTTTAGTAGCCTACCTTTGAAAAGTTGTGAAAACAAAGTTTCACAATTTTTTTTTACTTGCAACAAACGCTTTGTCTACTTTTAACAAATTTTAGTCCTGGTTTTTCGGATCTGGAGTTGGGTGTATACTCCCCCAGCCCCCCACAACCCCGGGTGCGACACTAGTTGAGTCATAGTGATTGTTTTTGAACGCTTAAAACAAACTTAACTGAAACAAGCTACTGTTAGCCTTTCGTACGAGCTTAACTGTATATTTCATGTTTAAAAAATCACATACCACACGCACAATGTCAGCTCTGACAAGTCGATGCTTTTGAAAGGTTTGTCGTATGGCTACGTAATTTGATGCTTCCTCGAGGAAGGCTGTACTTTAGATATTACTGGACTTTTCAGGATTTTCTTAGACGACCTTCAAATATTCAGGCAGATCGTACTTTAATGTGAAATTAAACTGCAATAATCGAAATAATTATTCTTTATGTGCTTAACATTAGTAAATAATGAGGAAGAACACAAGTTCAGTAGTTTTATGGTAGCCAGTTGCTTGTAAACATAGTACCTGAAATAGCCAGTTGCTTGCAGGTACTGTACCTGTGAAAAGTCAATAGCTCACTGGTACAGTACCTGTAAATAGTCGATTACTTACAGGTATAGTACCTGTAAATAGCCGGTTGTTTGCAGGTACTGTGCCTGTAAATAGCCACTTCCATAATTAAATTGTTATATCGGACGTACGTAACGTATTCTTACGATAGTTCTTGTGTTTAGTTATTGTGTAAGTGATCCAAAAGTAAAGCATGCATGTCAAAATGGATGTAATTGCCCTTTAAGGCTGGGACGATCAGCGTTTTTCTACCCGAACTGATCATTAAACGAAACTGGGCGATACCAAATCTCGATTACCAATACCAAATCATCAATAAAGTAAAAAAATTTCCCTTGTAATTTCTAAACGATAAAAGACAGTTGTTTGGGGTTTGGACCAATGGAAAGCTAGTGCAAAGACCTTCAAAATGATGTATTCAAACGTCAAAACCGGTCGACGAAAAATGAAAATATCTTCAATTTGGTTTATTACCGATCTATCTGAATTTTATATACCGTTCCCAATTTCTACCGATATTGCTAATGTCGGTAAGGCATTACGTGAGGCATTCTGAACCTCCGATTCCGGATTTTTTTTTGATACACCTTGTCCGGACTCCCGTGCTACTGCATGCAAAGTGTGGTTTGGATAGTCCTTGTGGTTTTTGCGTGATGCGCGGTCTAAGGTACATTCGAGTGTGATCATAGAGACGTTTCGCTCCAATAAGAGTTGCAACAAGAAATCTCCTCGAGCATAGCGAGACGACGCCAAATGAGCTAGCGACTCGCCTAGTACTAACTAATAAGTTGCATTGTTATAGCTAAAGAAAATCTGCCATACCCATCAACAAACAGCCAACAGACACACAACATGCGTATTATTTATCTGAAATGTATAGAATAATACTTGGCTCGTTTTTCGAGTAATTAGATATTTTAAGTTTGCGTTAAAATAAATTATTCAACTTGAAAATATAAATAAAATAACAACAATCATAAAATCACAATATCACTTACCAAAAGAACTGATATATGAGCAAGAATTAGTGCCGAAAATAACCAAGTGCAAAGCGCCAACAAAACTTGGTAACCGAAAACGTAAAGAAACTACCACTTGACGTGGTATCGCGGCATATATCTGGTGTGCGGAACTCCTCCATACTAAATATACGTTGCATTGTCTCTGCTAAATTAACAAATTCTGCCAGACCCATCAACAAACACCATCAGAATTATCCATCTGAAATATGCATTTTCTGTAGAATTAGTACTTGGCTCCTGCCTGCGAGTAATTACTTATTTATAGTTTGCTTCTAAAGAAAGTATTTACAAACTCAAAACAACTACAAACTCATAAAACCACATCAGTTACCAAAACAACTTATATCTACACAAAATTCAACGCCGAATAT
Source organism: Lithobius niger (assembly GCA_023313725.1). Lineage (NCBI taxonomy): Eukaryota > Metazoa > Arthropoda > Chilopoda > Lithobiomorpha > Lithobiidae > Lithobius > Lithobius niger. The sequence continues at coordinate 17,347 of JAHWFP010242732.1, forward strand.
GTTTTAAAGTTTAGAAGTAAGCTTCAGCAAGGTTATTACCAAAAAACGTAACAAAAAAAAACACCACGTTTGGCACAGCTACTAATCGGATATCTAAACCAAACACAACAAATTGTAAGCAAAAAATCGCCAAGTTTCAACCATTGAATGTCTGTGACATAAAAAAAACGAGCCAAGACATACACAGCAACTTTAAAATTTGGCGCATTGCAAGCCTTTCATTTGGAAGGGCCAAGATCACAACCAACATCAATATAAGCGCTAGTTCATTGTTGTTGCTGTCGTTGGTATAGAGTTTGTTATACGGTAGCTGTTAAGTTTAGTTCCCTGTATTGGGGCGCATGACTGAGAGTCACGGCACCATTTAACATATCAAATTCACGAAACGAAATAACACAACATCAACGTAAAAATGTTCTGTCCGTCAATCAAACAATCAATCTGCTCTTATCTACCGATATTCGCATCTCAAAGGGTTCAAAGGGTTTAAAGTAAGCGTGAACTGCTTCCAGTCATCAGCCCGACGAAGGCCCTATGTCTACAGCATCTATCCGCATCTCAAATGGATCAAAGGGTTTAAAGCAAGCGTGAACTGCTTCCAGTCATCTGCTCGACGAAGGCCCTATGTCTACAGCATCTAACCGCATCAAAAAAGGGTTCAAACGGTTTAAAGCAAGCGTGAACTGCTTCCAGTCGAAGGCCTATGTCTGCAGCATCTATCCGCATCAAAAAAAGGGTTCAAAGGGTTTAAAGTAAGAACGAACTGCTTTCAGTCATCTGCCCGACGAAGGGCCTATGTCTGCAGCATCTATCCGCAGCTCAAAGGGTTCAAAGGGTTTAAAGCAAGCGTGAACTGCTTCAGTCATCTGCCGACGAAGGGCCTATGTCTACAGCATCTATCCGCATCTCAAAGGGTTTTAGCGAGCATCTATCCGCATCTCAAAGGGTTTTAGCGAGCATCTATCCACATCTCAGCCCTCTTGTAACAGTAAAGGATGCAGGAACACAACAGTGAACGGGGTTGAGAACCCAGAACTAGTCGACAGTACTCGAATTTTTTTTTTACGAAACCCGTATTACAGGCATTGTGCAAATTTAATTTGTTTTTAAACGGCAAGTTATTTTCATCATTATAAATACTGAAAACAGGCAATGTAGGTAACATTTCAAGCATTAAAATTCATTACAATGCGACACCTATTGTGAAATATAAAGTAGCTCTTTTAAACTTTCTTTTGTGTTCCTTTGCTGTTTCGATTTCGGATCAGTTAAACCTTACCTAAAGCATCAAACGAGATCGTTTTTGTTTACTAACTCGTTCCAACTACCATGCAGTTTATATTAGCTTGTTTTAATGAATACGAATTTATTCCGGGGCCCTGAACCAAAGCTGAACGCCTCCTACACAAACAAGAACTTACAACACACTGTTTTTATTAATTAAGCGCATGAAGCACATCATTGCTCTAATGTTTGTTCATCTTTTCAAGCTTTCCTTCGAAACTGGCACGTTTCTCCATATTTTACAGCACACTGTAGTTATTCCTATTTTTAAGAAAGGCTTTCATAAAGACCCCAACAACTATAGACCAATTGTTTTGCTTTCTACTTTCTCCAAACTTCTTGAATGTTATATTCCTGGAAAAAAAAATAAACTCATTCACAGCAACTAGTATGGTTTTCGTAGAAATCGTAGCACAGAAGACGCTGTTTTTAACTTGCTTTGTCAGATTTATACGGCATTCGACTCTGACAAGGTTGTTTTTGGTATCTTCCTGGACTTAACGAAAGCATTTGGCACTGTTAATCATGCTCGACTGTTAAATAAATTGGAACTTTGTTGAATTAGAGTACTTACACACTTCTTGCTCACTGACTAACTGTGTAATCAATCTAAAGTCACTCAAATTGATATTCACCTTTGTGATAGTGCATTAGTTACAACAGGTGCACTACAAGGATCTGTTTTAGGGCCGTTACTTTTTCTAATATACATTAACGACATTACGACATTAATACTCATTCAAATATTACCTCTTTTGCCGGTGACATGGCTTTTCTAACTGTTGATACCAACATTGGTAATACAACCGAAAAATCTGAGCAAGATATTATTTTAAATGGAGAATTAAAAATTTATCAACCCTTAGCAATACCAAAAGTGATTTTGGACATTTCTCTCTTAAACGGAACGTGTTGCCAGTAAGTAGCAAAGTAACATTTAACAGATGATCCCAGTTGCAATACCAGTGTAACTGCCTTGAAATTAACGGAGTTAATACCTGGGAGTTTCTCTGGTTAGTATGCTTAAAGGCACATAAATCCCTCCGTCCTGGCCGCTTTACTCATACGTCAACTGCGCTAAAATATAGTTCACACGACCGCAGCGCGCATTGCTCAGTGAAACATGCATGACGTCACATCCGACGCTAGATCATACTCATTTCGGAGACGCGCCATGTGACACGTCGTACGAATGCTAAAAGGTAAACAAACACTGGCGCAGATGACTGCACGTTATGATCATTAATGTCTCCTGTCTGTTGCTGCGGTAAAATACCCACACGTTAGTTTTATTTGAACGTAGTTGACCAAATAAAAGATTCTGGGGTCTTTATTCTGTGTTGATGTCGAAATTTACGTTCTATCGTTGCCGACTATGTTACGTATATTAATTTATTGGCGATTTCAAGGAGGCATGCTTAGGGACCGGTAATTATGTATCGCTTTTTTTTTTGGGGGGGGGGGGGGAGACATTTTAACCCC
>JAHWFP010242735.1:0-20401 GCA_023313725.1 Lithobius niger
TGCAAACGTAATGTGGAACAAACTATACGGAGGGCATTGATCATACACAGAAGGTGCTAGCATAGTAGCATTAACAAAACCCTTAGTGTTAAATTTAGAATGATGTAAGCTCTAAAAAAAAATGTAATGCTCTCAAGGAACAGATACAATAAAAAGACATGTAAGTCATCAGCGTAATAAGTGTAAAAAAATCTCAAGCATTCCAAGAAACAAGCTGGAGCCTGTTTTACACGTGTTAATGCGACGCTGACGGCTTACATGCCTTTACTTTTATCTGTTCGTTTAGACCATTAAGATTTTTAAGACTTACAGCCATATTTCATACGTTTAAGCGTTTTTTAAATAATAATACCTGTTATTTATTTTTCTTGGAGATATTTCAAATATTGCACTCTTAGTATTAAACTTTTATCATTACCCACTCTTCTTATTAGGAGAATTAAAATGCAGTTCAGAGAACGTGTATTTTTCGTTAGCACATAGCACATGATTCACTTGCAAGACACAAGCGAAAAGTCCTAACAACAGAAAGTACAACAACAAATGTAAGTCATATTAAAATAACTTTAACAAGACCCAATGCTGCGTTAATACCGACAGTTTGAAAGCAAAAAAAGAAAATCGGTTCATTGGTTCTATGTCAGAGAAAAATCATCCCTACAAAAATAACAACAACAACAGCGCAGTCACCTTAAAATAGCTGCTACAAGAATATGAGCCTTGTTAACACTTACGTTTTGAGTTGTAAAAACGGAAAATCGGTTCAGTGATGCGATCTCTGGGAGAAAGCTAAAGTCCCAACAAGAACAACAACAAGAGAATTGTAGTCACATTAAAGGGATGGTAGCGCTTCTTCACACACGCTAAATCGCGTAATAATATCGGTCCGCGACCCGAACGTAACGGATTGATACTTTGTCGTAATATCCACCGACTGGAAGACGCGTGACGTCAAGCGTGAATCAGCCTGCTCGCGCCAAGGTTAACTGAGGTAGTAGTAGCTAACGCAGCTTCTATCCCAGTTTGACTTGGCTCACGCATTGATAGCGAAAACGTAAACAAACCAATGCGGTAGAAATCCCCCACGTTGCAAATCCATTATGCGAATGTTGCAACGCTAATAATATTGCAAAAAACCATTCCAGTTTCTATGGTGTTTTTCTCGCGTGTTTCTGTTGAGATACTCCAGTATATTTTTGCAGGCAGTGTATCTGGAGGCAGTAGGTTAGGCTAGTATAGGTAAGTCTATAGGTTTAGTTGGTGAGTGCATAGATTTGAAGATCTTATTGGCTCAATAAATAAATCGTAATCGTAATCGTATATTTTTGTGTAATGCTAGCCATGCTAGCCAGGTTGGTAAACTTTTTTTTGAGGAGCTGCATCAAACTCGTTTGCGTAAAAAAAAATTACTATCACTATCATCATGAAATCCCTGTTGTGTAATTACCTCATTTTATCCGTTCCTGCTCCCCTCCCCCCACCGTCACAACCAAAGAAATCCTCCTCACTCCCCGGCCAAAAACGTGTGGTATAACAACAAAAATTGACACTTTTGGAAATGAGTGGAAGCGGGCGTGTAAAGTAAATAAGCAACGGGGTAGGGTTTTTGTGTGTGGGGGATAAGTTCGTCATTGCCATATCGACTAACGTTTAAGTATTAAACAAATTAGGCCTGAGGGAAATAAGTTTGGTTGCCGTAACATTGAAATAAAACTTGTAGGTCGGTGAAGCATTTTATTTATTACTTTATTTTATCCTACATGTAAATAAGAGTTGCTACTCGTTTGAATTCAGAAAACATAATGACAGTGTCATCACAAGGTTCTTGTGTGCCGTTACCTCCCCCCCCCCCCACTTCCAAAAGTTTCATTTATGCAGTTGTTATACCAACTTATGTATGGCCTGAAATGAAGAAAGAACTTCTTCCGTTTGGGGGGGGGGGGGTGAAGATGGAACGCATCACTCGAAACGACTACGGCCTATCGTCTAACTATTTAAAAAAAACTACCATCGATGTCACCATGACGTGCATGTGGTTCCATAACCGCCCCTCCCCCCCCCCCCCCCCAAAAAAAAAGAACTTCTGTCTCCTTACCGCAAAAAAAGTTGGGGTATAACAAATGTAATATTGTAACTTTTGAAAAGGGGGGAAGGGGTGGGTAAAGAAATGTACGGTAAGAGAGGAGGAGGTATATTTAGGGGGAGGGAAAGAGAAGAGGTATTTCTGGAAATGACTAGGGCGTCTCAGTACATGAAAAAATAACCTAGCCTAAGGAAAAATACTTTGGCTGCAGCAACATTGAAATAAAAGCCAGGGTTCGATCGGTAGGTAGATTTTTTTTTGGCGGGGTGAGGGGGGGGGAGGTAATATGCGTTTGCATTAAAAAATACTGTAAATGTCATCACGAAGTACATTTGGGCTCCTTCCCCCCCCCCCCCGCTTCCCCCACCACAACCGAAGAAGTCCTCCAAGCTCCCTCTTCGCCTCCAAAAAAATTGCCGTATTAACGTAATATTGAAACTTTTGGAAATAGGGGGGGGGGGCAAATAAAAAAAATATATATCGTGGGGCGGGGAGGAGAAGGAGGGTTTGAAGAAAATTTTTTTAGGAGTTGATGCTATTTTGTTTACATCAAAAAATACTGTCAGTGTCATCTTTTCTTTTGCATAAAAAAATACTATTAGTTTAAATATGTGGTTCATCTTGTGCCTTAATCCCCTCCGGCCCTGTGCCGTAACAATGAACGAACAATGGTCGGTGGAAGAATTTTTTCACAAACCATGAACGCAGTTTTATGGGTTTAAATAGGCAATATATTTGAACTAACAAGTCGTGCTTCCTCCTCATGCTACCTTTCATTAGATAGGTACAACGAAGGAGCACTCTACAACGCTAATAATATACCCCTATGTTTCAATAGTAAGCAAGTCAATAGTCAACAGTCAAGAAGAAATCTATGCCATTTCTTTTTTCGTCTTTAATTCATTCTCGGAATTCAACTTCGACCACTTTTCATTATTGTTCTTTAGACTTACACGCAAAAATGGTTTCGTCGATGGCGTTCCACTTTGTCCAAGGCCAACTGAGTTAGTAGCTGCATTCCTCTCTACTCTAGTGCTCGAGGAACGCAGCTTCTCAGTGTGCCTTTACTTTGGCACGTTTCTTTCCCGATTCATTCGTCAGGCGCACGATCGAATATAGTCACAAATCGTTCACTCGACGTTGGTTCGCTGCTTGGTCTGCTTTGGCGGGAGTTAGCAAAACGACGGGGGTCCACGAGAAAACATGAGAAAGGTACAGGTAAATGCCACGTTTAACACTGAAATGGGGCTCGTGGACCACTTAATAATTGTTAGATGATTTCTTAAAACTACATCCGGTAGTGTATCGAGGAAATTTGATAAAAATGGCCAACGTAGTACCGTCCCTTTAAAACAGCGTTCAAAAGGCCGATGTCCTTGTTAATATACGTACATTTTAAACTATAAAAATTAAAAATCGAGTCATTGGTTAAATCTCTAGGTGAGAGAAAAATGTGCCCACCAAGAATAATATGGTGTAGTCACACTATAAAAGCTGTTACAAGAACCTGGCCTTTCATACCTTAGTTTTAAGCTAAAAAATGAAAATAAAAACATTGGTTCGATCTCTGGGTGAGGGCAAATAGTCCCAACGACTACAATAACAATGACAAAAACAACAGCAGCAACAACAACAACAAGAACAACAATAACAGCAACGACGACAACAACAGCAACAAAAGGACATTTTGTAGAGGCCAATTCGACGTTGTTTTTAAAGGATGGATGTACGTCAAAACAGCGTGGAAATCGAGGCGCGCGACAAAACAGTGACGTCATAACAGTGAGACGACAATTATATACAGCGAACGACACAATCAGCGCGCGACAAAACAGCGCAACAACATAACAGCGCGACTACAAAAAATCTTGGGATAAAACAGCTTGCGACAAACTAGAGTAAAACGTTGTTTAAAAATGATGACGTTTCAAGCATTGTCATTGTCATTGAGCATTGTCAAATTAGAGTACAAAGCTAGTGCTCCACAATTTCTACATACCTACGACCATTTTTTATGTGCTGATGAGGGAGGTTTGGGGGAAGAGGTATAATTTGTTGCTTGCGGGCTCATGTTCTGTCGTACTTGGTTATGCCAAAAGTTGTTTTAAAACGGGATGTTCTGGGCTCTGAGTACAAAATAACAATTTTGAAGTAAAAGCTCGAAGAAGCTCTCCGGTAAGGTTTCAGGTATCACAGTGTTGCTGAAGTGTTAAGTTCACGTGAAACTTTATTGCTGTCCTAAAAACGGGGAATTTAAGCCAAAAAATAATAAGAAAGAGACCGTAAAACTGGACCGGCTTTTCCATCTTGTAATTGCTTAGAAAAAAAATGGAGCTTATCAATTATACCAAAAATATGTGATATCTCCCCCAAAAAGAACTTGTTAAGGATTCCCGCCAAGCTTTTCGGCCGTTTGAAGTTCTGATATCAAACGCCAAGCCCTTTCGCCAGTTAATCCCACCCATTAGGACTTAAAACGTTAAATGAAATTAATGCAAATTGCGCTGTAAACAATTCTTATTTCATGTAACCTTCAAGCTATTACTCGGTGGGATTAACTTGGCGAAAGAGCTTGGCGTTCGATATTACGATTCAGACGACCGAAAAACTTGGCGGCAAACCTTAACAAGATTTCTTTTGGGGAGATATCTAAGACCAACGACGAAAGTTCGTTTGTGCTGGTTCTTTGGAAATCGAGCACTGCCAAGGATAGAACAATCTGATTCATAGGCCAGCAATACTTGCGATCGATTCGTATATCTGCCCTACATACGTATTGGCCTTACAAATTTAAGGCCCCACCTACAATATTCGTACCGGAACCAAAGGGGTGTAACTGAACGTTTGGTAGATTGTTTGAAAAAAAAGTGGGCATACAACAATATTTCAAGTATAGAAAAAAGATACATCAGAATGGATGAAAGGGAATGTATTATTGTTCATTTTTCATTATACTTTTAAAGCTAAGCATTTCTTTCGATACAGGAATAACACGTCACAATGCAAAATATCATCATGAGTTAGCAGTTTGTATTTTTTATAGGTTGCAGTTAGTCTGCCTGTTGCATTTTCCACCTGAAAATTAGCACACGTTTCTAATGCTACACTTTATTATACATTCCTTTTCGCCCATCTGACGAATTGTCGACGATTTTTTGTAAGTTCTGTAGTGAGAATCAATCCAGCGTAAACTCTATGAACATTCGACCGTGCTTGCACACCTTGTTCCGGTCCCTGGTACTCTCACAAAGCTCGCAGTGGTCGCTGGGACTTGATCTTTTTTGCTTTCTTCTTTTTGTCTCCTTCTTTCATTTGGCAGCCATTAAGCAAAAGACGTTACTTGTACTACACGTCAGTAAACCTATTCTGACACACGTTCATAAAGATTCAAGCATGTGCGTACTCTATGAAGAGACGCTCTGTGTACTAGCAGTTTACATTTTGTGTACTTTTTTGACTCACAAATAATGCACAATTCTTGTGTTCGCGCTGAGCTGGTACACACTGATGTGTATTGCCAGTGCACAACGTCTTCATAGTGTATTTACTAGTTTGCGTAAACATTAAATTGATTTACGTAAACTTCATCATAACCGTTCCATAACGCTGATGATCGTAAAGATAAAAAAAAAAAAAATTCAGACGGATAGCGAAACTATTTACTTCCGGTCATTATGACCACCTGAACTAAACTGGCATCCAAAAGGAAACTAAAAAAAAAAACACTACTGCAAGCCTTTCGTATCTTTCATTTTCGACCTATCCTTTCCTTTCTCCGTAAAGGTCACAAGTTCTCAGCAGTATTATTAGTAGGGCACACAAGCCAGGAAGGACGGTTTTCCAATCAGTCCTTCGTCATGTCAAGTTCCTTCGACAATGACGTCAAAGCTACGGATCTACAAAGTGGCCGTGGCAAGAAAAGAAACTCCTGTGGAAAAGGTTTAGAAAAGTTTTCGTTTCCATGGGAACTCAAGGTGTACTATCAGAAACGAGCTAAGAAACTTCGGCAATCCTCTTAAGGACTTTTCTGGCACTTCTAGAACCCAATCCTTCTTTCACCTCCTCCCTAACCTCCAGCTCCATCTCTACCCGCAACGGATAGCTTGCACTCTTCCGAACTGAAATAGACCGAAAAGTCCTTTATCTTCTTTCTATCCAGGTTACGAAGTGGATTCCTTCCATTTCCCTTCTTTACGGTCTCCTCAAACCATACCTTCCTTCTCCTAGATAAAAATAATTCCTGAAAACGTCAACTAGTACGAAGAAAACTCTTCAATCATATGCTGTCAGTTAATGAGAAATTCCGAAGTTTTGTTGACGTTCAAAGATAGCGACATTCAAATATTTCTCGGTATCATATCGACAACAGGTTAAGTTCAGATTGTGTGAGTGCATAGATTTGTAGACCATCAAGGTTCAATAAACAAATCAAATTAAATCAAGCGAAATAACACAACACGAACACAGGAACAAACAACCAGTCAATCAAAAAAAATCATTGTGATCACGGTTAATAAAAACAATTTTCAACGATTTGTACTCCACAGAGCTAGAGCAGAAAATCTCAGAAAAATCGCTATACTATCACGTAACACTCTATATTGCATCAACAAAAGGTCATCGTCAGAGTTGTGAAAATTAATTGTAAATTAATTAAAGCAAAAGATATTGTACTGAAAATCTATAACACTATTATGAGAAAGCTCACTGCGTATGTTTATTCGAAAAAATAAGACATTGCCAAACCATGGAAGTTGAGAAAAAAAAGGAAATACACAGCTATGCGCCAATTTATAAAGTTGGATTTTATGTCTGATCAATGGAAACTTGGCTCGTTTTTCATATCTTAAGATATTCAAAAGCTGAAAGTTGCGGACTTAATGCTTATAATTTATTGTTTTTGGTTTAGGTACGTGGAGCACAGGACAGAAATTATATATGCGTGAGTTAGTTATGAAAATTATTCTGAAATATATTTTACAACGCATCTTAAAATATTGTGGCATCGTTTGTTTGGCCGAATAATTGTGAGCTTCAAAACTCAGTTGTACGCCTAATTTTTAGATAATTTTATTCATTTTATTTAATTCCCCGCTCAGGAGTCTGAATTTAAGGCTCACAAAGCAGAGTTTACATCCGCATTTATGAAATGTATATTAACAGCGGGTGGTAACCAACGGAAACTCTTTAAGAATCTACCGTTGCTTCCTCCTTTACGTCGTTAACCTTTCCAGCGCAGATGCCTGCGGGTGTGCCAGACTTTCACATAATATTTTCGCAAATTACAGGTGTGCTGAGCTCATGTTACTTTCTTTGAAAACATTTCTTGGCGCGTTTCCATGCTAACAGCAAAGTTTACCGATATCACAGAGGCTAGATGACGTCACATTAGATGCTTCAGGTTTTCCAGTTTTTAGTAAAATAAAACTGGCTGATATAGCACGTGCAGTGTTTGGTACACCGTTTGCAACATTGGGACGGTGTGAACTCTCATCAGTTTGTCGCGGAAGGCGTATATCCCGTCTGTGTATTTTTGCGCACACTGGTTAACTAAGCGCTGATTATTGTTCGCCTCAATTAGCGCATACCCTAACAAGGACTCCAAGCACGTATGAATATTACCAGCAGAAATAAGGAAATACGCTGTTGTACAACAAAGTCCAAATCTTTAGCCCGCCGTCTTTGTCATTTTTATTTTCTGGAAGTGGCAGAAAGTAAATAGAGTTTTCAGTATTTCTCCGAGTTTTACTAATCCTTTAACTTTAATTGCCCACAACGCCAGAACTTTTACCAGCGATGAATGTCTCATTCATAGTGATCTGGCTTGATCCGGCGTTCCCCGCAACGCAACTGACCCGTCCCCAGACTCTGTAATGTGTAGCGCCATAGCAACCCAGGCAACTGTACTGTAACTGAGGTGGACGCTAAATAACACAAACAAGAAAAAATACATGTAAGCCAACGACCGCCACAATCATTCCGTTTACAAAGATTCAATCGCGTCATTATTAGAATGCATTGTTGGAGCAGTAGTAGTGCCTTGCCGCTGATCCTCATCTATCATTTCAAGAAACACGCTAGTATTTCGCCCACCCAGATTAACGGTAACATCCAAATAAAATATATATATGAGCATGGCGACCACTAGATACGTTGTTGCTTAACAGGTAAGGTAGTTAGGCTATTTTCAGCTACCTGAGGATAAGTAACAATATATCAGAAAAGGCTGAAACTTGTTTGGTCGGGAGACTTTGGTCGCCTGACAACATAAAAGTCACTGTTAGTGACACAGCTTAACGTTTTCTTCTGGAAAAAACGACGTGAATAACGTTGCTATCTCAAATTTCATTTCTCTCAAGTATCGATTATCTCATATCTCGTGTATTTAACTTCTATGAATTTCGTTTGTTTAGAAACTCGTCTACGTTTTAGTCTGATATCTCGGTTAAGTCAGTTATCTAAATAATCGTTTACCTCAGTTATCTCGTGTATCGTTTACCTCAAATCTCGTGCATCTATTTATCTATTTATTTATCTCATTTGTATAAAGTATCGTTTATCTTATTTATCTGACATCTCGTTTATTTCATTTATCGACTTAAAAATCTAATACTTCGTTGATTTCAAATCTCATTATTTCAAATATCTAAAAAAATTAGCAAATATTAAACCATTATTTAAAAAAATGTTTGAGCGGGTAAATTACGGATATAAACCCACATGCTTTAAAATAACACAAACAAGAAAAAATACATGTAAGCCAACGACCGCCACAATAATATTCGTATTGATTTTTTGGACACTGGAGCGTGGAGTATTAGTGCCACGCTCTTGGCTTACATGTCTTTTTATTAATCTGATACTTTAAAACAGGCTTACATCTGTATTCATACACGGACGTATTACAGTATTCTTTTTAGTTTAACAACAATTAGAAATGCTTAAGCCAAGAGCCGTTCAAACGGATATAATTTTACCCATGACACATATAAAACATTCGATAAGTTTTCTTACCGAATGTTGAAGCTTTTTCAGATAAAAACAAAGTTTAACACCAGCAGCTTATTACAAAAACTGAAAATGGATCCAAATTCTAAAACAAATTCTTAAAGACCCCACTACTACTTTAACACAAAAAAAGCGCCTGGAGTCATGTTGATGTATACGTATATATTTAAACCCACGACAGTGTTACTATATCTTCGAATGGGGTATAGAGAAAGAGTTATTAATATGATTTCCATGTTTAAGCTTCATACATCAGCCCCAGTTTTACCGAAAACTTCTTTGGATCCCCGGTTCAGTACGATGGCTGACGAGTCAATCTCAGTCCATAGTTATACTTTATTACCCCGGTCCTTCTGTTAGTTACGTTAAAATAACCTACATTAACCCACGCTAACTAAGCGAGCCACAGCCACAGTATCACACAACCGCCAATCTAACCCAACCATACTGCACACTGACCGTTACCGCAAAGCACTGGAACGGACCACAGAGAAGAAGAAGAAACAATATTGAAGCAGCAACAATGAACTTGGCGGCAGCACGCCAGCGCCTATCTTGATATTGGTTGTGGATCATCCAAATGAAAGGCTGCAATACGTTAAATTTTAAAGTTGGGTTGTATGCCTGATGAGAGTAAACTTCTCTCGTTTTTTTTTACGTCATAGTCGATCAATGGCTGAAACTTGGTGGGTTTTTTGGTTACAATATTTTGTTGTTGGTTTAGATATCACAACGTTTGGAAGCTACACCAACGTGATTTAAAAAACAACAACTTATTACTGGGTTCTTTTCGTTTTTGGTCGTAACGTTGTGCTGAAGCTATACTTCTGAACTTCAAAACATATTCGGAATTGAATTTTATTTAGATATCAGCTGATGTTGTTATTTTACGATTTTATGGTTTTTATATTTTGTCGTCGAATAATTTCTTTAAATTCAAGCTATTGTCCAGAAATTTTACATTTCAGGTAAATAATTATGATGATTTTTATTTGTTGACGGATACGGGGAATTTTGTTTCGCAATAACAATATAACTTATTAGTTCGTATGGAGGAGTTGCGCTAGGCAGATATACACCTTCACAGTGTGTCTTTTTTCCGTGTCACGGTACCTTCTGTGTCGTTTCTTTTCTGGTTAACCCACCAACGCTTAACACGCTACCGCGAAGACGCTAGATATTCAACGGACACAATGCTTTTAACAATACCCAATAATACATGAACAATCAACAGTCCCATTACGCGTCAGTTAGCTCACTAAACCAAGGACCCTCCATTCCCAAACCAGCAAAAGTATGCAGAATTAATGTCTTCCAATGCACACGGTAACTTTAATTTCGTAAATACTTCTTAGACGTTTACAATCAGCTTCTTAAAGTGTATGGGAATTACCATGATTTCCGGCCAACAGCCACTTAGTAACACAAAATCTACGATCTTTGGTTGCATGTTTTTCTGAAAAAGAGTCGTCCCACCAACAAAAACCGTTGCACTACGTTATGGGGACGTAATGCCCGATTGTCCTACAAATTGCAGCCGTTTTTGCAGCATACAGGGATTTTATCTAGCTGCTCGTTGTAAGCTATAAAACCATTGCTGCAGATAAAGACACATGTTTATTAACTAAACAAAACTGGGGCCTCTCCGCCACCGCCGCCTGTCCAGTTTTTTAAAATTCTCGTGCGCGAACGAACTCTAATATTGGCACGGCCTGCCGGCCGTTCTAATGCTTACCGCCTTTATGCAACAACAATACAATAACAATAGCAACAACAAAAACAACTTGAAAGAGACAAGCGCGTATGCGTATCTTGATATGATTTTTGCCGATTGCTTTGCGAACGAATCCAACATCGACCTTTACGAGCTCATCTGGCTTATCTACCACCACGCGAGAGATCCGGCGCATAAAAGATGAAAGAAACGACCTCCTTGCTTCAAAACATTGAAATTGACATTTTTTTTTTACCGTTTGTAATTCTTCTCCTCATTCTTAATACTAAAACAATTTTCACTTTACTATTACGGCAAATGGCTTAGTGCTGTTCCAGTAGCGGGGGCCGCTAGACCATATAGAGCAGGTTTCCTTACCGCAGCAACTAAAAATTGGCGTATTCATTCGACCAAAATTCAGAAAGTCTCCGAAAATATTTGATGTAGAAATTCCATCTTCAACTCATAAATTTATAGCTTCCTTGTTACGAAATTTCACCTAAATCAAAACAAAACTTCGAACGTCATTGTGGCTTAAACACATGCACCAAATCCAAATTCAGTAGAAATGTACCCCTTTCTTTCGCTCAGCTGATCACTAAAATTCAAAGATCATACTGCTCAATCATATATGATTACGAAATCAGCATTTGTTTTTAATAATCGGTCACACATAATTATACATGCAAGCAAACGCTTTTCTGTCACTACGTACTAGATGCTCGTCGTAGCACTTCCACAAAAGAAAGAAAGGGACGCTTGGGATGAAGTCTGATATCAAAAAATTACATCACTTAAATCCTAACAGGTTGTGTTAATATTTGGCTTGGTGACCGAGTACTAGCATTTGATTTCAAAAGTTGAGGTTCAATTCTTCACTATGGCATTTTTGCCTAGAAAGATAATGGAAATAGACTTACAACTATATTTAACTGACATATGGCCTATTCCTCTCTACGTATATATTGTAATTACAACACAGTTTTTTAAGAATATATAATAGTAAATGATAGTTTTTTTCTACTCGTAACCTGGCCGTACCTAACTTCTTTCTATAAAAAGACTTTATTTGGCTGTTTTTCTGTTTCGTTTTGGGGCTTTGTTATTTTTGATTTCCTTCCGTGTCGTCTCTTTTCTTCATCCTCCAAGAAAAAAGAAAAACAGAAATATTGCATCTGACATTTGGTGACAAAACGCCTGCGATTCAGCCATCTTCACAGCCACGCCTTTTGTTGCTAAAACAGGATTGCCTATGTGCCGCCCCAAGCAAATTGGAATTTCGATTGATTCGTTTTCTTCTTTCCTTTGAAAGATGCCGAAGTTTCTTGTGCACTCGCCAGAAATCAGAAGCATCCTTAAGACGAAAGAACAGTTTCATGAGAGTTTATTATAACTAATTATGAGAAGACATTAAACACGTAAATTAAACTAAATTAAATCCAAGAGCTATAAATCAATCACATAACTATAAGTTGGAAGGTGTCTGGGTCAAAAATTCACGAACTCGCATCCCCGATTTTCATGCTTGACATTTTAGCCACACATAAATTACCATTTAATCCTGTCGTTTTTTTAAACTACCCACTATTACCATGAACGTGATGTGGTACCGGACACCAAAGAATTCAAGTATAATAATATATACTCTCAGAAAATCAACATTATTAATAAATGCTTATTGCAGGGTCCCTAACTTTCACATGCTAAAAACACGAAGCGATGTATCCCATATCACCACATTTTACAGTGCGTGTTATTCATATCACCACACTAAAGTATGGCGATATGGAAGTCATGTAAAGTGTGGTGATACGACATTGTCAATACTTTCATAAGGTAGAAGAATTCCGTAACAAAACCATGAGAGAATTAATTTTATTTTTTATTGTTAACCTACGTTCCTTGTTCGAAAAAAAATTTAAACCCGTGCTCTTTTATTAAGCAACCAATATAAAATCAAATTAATTCTCGCATGGTTTTATTAAAGGCACATATAACTCCTTCCGGTATATTTTAACAGTTTTGCTCGATACATTACCAGAAATAGTTTTATACGATTTCATTTACCTTTTATTTGATCGTCTAAGGGTACGATCCCGGTGACAGATGTGGCATGTGTACGCTAGTAAGCTTCTTTTTTACCGCTCGGTCCGAGGAGTACTCACTCCCGCCCGAAAGCTTCTGGGGCTCCTTTCTGTGGTGACGTCACACGATGTTTACACGCCTAGTCTGTGACGTAGTGATTCTTCGCGCACTTCAAGTCACGTGACTTACCGCTTCTGAGCGAAAGCCAAGTGAGATAGTAGCTGCTTTACTCGAGGCACGCAGCTTCAATCCTAGTTAACCTTGTTCAGAGCTTATCAGGAGAAATGGCGAGTGATGAACGCATTTATCTATTCCACCAAGTAGATTTGCTACCGAATCGGTAAAGGAAAGGACAAAACGAGAATTGGATCGACAATTATAAGTTTATCCTATGTTTACCGTAAGAAACTAAGAAAGAAGGGGTGGGGCAGGGGTGTCAGGATCCTGACACAATGATGGACAAAACCAAAGGCGGAGAAGAAATTAAATTGCGGATTGAGTTTCAGACGTAAATTGTCGTAGCACACATAAGGCCTATGGAAAAAAACGTTTAGCTGCAGTACCAATTAAATTACAACTAGGGTCGGTCGGGAAAAGCTTTCTTTTTTTTTTTAAGGTACACTTAAAACAGACCCAATTTTATGCCTTTTATTTAAGCTGTTTCTGTACAGTAACACCGCGTATGATGCCCGCATAACACTAAAACATGAAGTCACAAATTACGCTGCAAAGGAAAAAATAACGGTCGGGAGGACAAAATGAGATCGGTCGAAGGTACAACTAGGGTCGGTCGGGAAAAGCTTTCTTTTTTTTTTTAAGGTACACTTAAAACAGACCCAATTTTATGCCTTTTATTTAAGCTGTTTCTGTACAGTAACGCCGCGTATGATGCCCGCATAACACTAAAACATGATGTCACAAATTACGCTGCAAAGGAAAAAATAACGGTCGGGAGGACAAAATGAGATCGGTCGCAGGGGCGAAAACTTACTGCCCGAAGAAGGGGGTGGGGGTGGGTTAAAATGTCTCCCCCGCCGACCCCCCGCCCCCCTCCTCCCCCCAAAAAAAGCGATACATAATGATCGGTCCCTAAGCATGCCTCCTTGAAACCGCCAATAAATTAATATATATACGTAACATAGTCGGCGACGATTGGACGTAAATTTCGACATCAACACAGAATAAAGACCCCAGAATCTTTTATTTGGTCAACTACGTTCAATTTAAACTAACGTGTGAGTATTTTACCGCAGTAACTGACAGGAGACATTGATGATCATAACGTGCAGTCATCTGCGCCAGTGTTTGTTTACCTTTTAGCATTCGTACGACGTGTCACGTGGCGCGGCTCCGAAATGAGTATAATCTATAACGTCGTATGTGACGTCATCTATAGCGTCGTATGTGACGTCATGCTGGTTTCACAGAGCAATGCGCGCCGCGGTCGTGTGAACTATATTTTAGCGCAGTTGACGTATGAGTAAAGTGGCCAGGACGGAGGGATTTATGTGCCTTTAAGCAGTTCTACATTTCAAACTCTAGACAAGAAAATTAATGACTTTAAATGCTCCCTACTCTTCCTCCCCCTTACCCCCCCCCCCCCCCCCAAAAAAAAAAACAGCTGGGGACTGTTAATCACAAACCTAACGTGAACTTGCATCGACCTTTCTTAAGCACATCTGACATAACGTATACGAAATATACATGAAATTTCCTCCGTTTAAATTAAGCGGTACCCTATTTTCCTCCCTTTCCTACCCCCCCCCCCTCACCCCATCCCCAGGAAATGACGCAGGAACATTCTGCCCACATAGTTAACACTACACAAAAATTGTATAAACAACAGACCTCGCAATCCATTTCCCCTAAATTTGTTTTTTATTTCGAAAGTTAGGGACCATGCGATAAATTAGTTATACCACCCGTGGCGAACCGTATGGGATTTATGAGCCGATGGGCTATATCCTTACATATCCTCTGGAACTATGTCGCGATGGCGTCTCGGCCTTCGGCTTCGACGTCATCTGACGTAGTTCTCACGGATTGGCCATGTGTGGGATTATTGCCCATCGGGTGATAAATCCCATACAGTTCGCCACGGGTGATATAACTATTACTTAATAAGTGCAAGCGTGTGTATTTGTTAGCTTATAACTTTAGATCTAAGGAAGAAAACGATGAAAAGGCCAAAAGAAAGAAATTAAATAGGCCGTAGGTATATTTAACCCACTGTAATCTTTTTTAATCCCAGTGATGCCTCAAAAGTATGCAGCTTGCATTGGTAACGTTATCGTCTCACACAGATATGCTGGGAGTTATTTAAAAATTAACGCAGAGCACATAAAACCATTACATATGCTATAAGACCAATAGGCGTATAACTTATTTAACTTGTATTCCACTATCATAGCTTTAGGTTACATAAAAACAGATGCAAACATATTATCGAATTGGTTTCCAGCTGTATTTATGTAAACTTAAGCAATGATAGTGGAATACTAGTTAAATAAGTAGCCTATTTTGCTCTGAAGTCATTAAACAAATTGAAAATGCTGTTTTTATTCTACGTAATAGTTATTGGTTAAAAACTATTGGTTATCGATTTTTAAACCACGGCTGCGAAGATTTGGCCGCGAGACATGCAAATACGTCGAGATTGGGATTGGGGATTGGGCAGCGTCGTTTCGCCGTATTTCACGCTAGCCAGGTCGCTTGTGTTTTCGAAGCTTTTCGGAGTGATAGAACTTCGATAAAAGGCTGCAGGGATAGAATGACATTCTGGGAAGGTATGTAATTCATTTTGAGCGTTTGTAGTTTGAGAATTGTTTAAAAACTAGGTAATAGGGTAGCGATATGAATGAAGGTCATTGCATTTTAGTTTGCGGGGGGAGGGGGAGGGGGGAGTTAACGCAGCGTGAATGGCTTAGATATTGGCCAGACGTATAAGAGTTTGCAGGGATGGGATTTCATTCCTTTTAGGTAATTAAGTTTTGTGCGTTTTTATTGCGTTACGTTTTTCTTTTCACGATGTAATTTGGTCGTTGGTGTGTGTTCCCGGTCGCGTGATCCGGAAGTGTCAAAAGTGTGGGTTATTGGCAAAAGTGTGAGGTAACTTGATAACCCACACTTTTTGCGATGACGCACACTTCCGGTGTTGGTTAACGGGATTTAACCAACGGAAATTTAGCATGGCGTTGAGTTAACGTGACGTCACAGCCGTGGTATAATATTAGTTAAACAACGATTTGTGCTGGGCAACAATTTAAACAGGTCAAGAAACATGTTAGTAGTGAAACATACATTTCTAGGTGGCTGACTTTAACTGATAGGTTGCGTGAAAGTACATATTGGAATAAAATTCAGAATATATCATCGATATACAGATAGTTCATACGTAAAATGACGTCAGTGTTTTAGACAAATTATAAAAGTTAAACTAGGTTAAGGCTATTTAATTGCGATCATCGAACTGCGCGGAAATTGTTGTCCTGAAGTTATAGGCTCATAGTTCGTGCATATATATACATTTGTATCAGGTAATGTTTTTACCGCATGTTTTTACGCAGATGCTTTCTATAAAGACCGAAATTCTGAACCAGGTCATACATTTAAGCAGTTCTACCCTGTTCTTTATGGATGAGTTCTAAATTTAGCCTGGCACAAGTTTTATTGTTTTAGAATGTATTCAAGCTCTAACATATCTAATGCAACGAGCGGTGCCGATAAAGCAAACGAAGCAAGTGAATTCTTTGCATCGGACACATTTTTAAATTGTATTATTTGTACTAGACAAGTCGTAGAAATTCTAAGCAATGTGAAGAACGAAGTCAGCAACAACTGCCAACAGTCTTGCAGCCATGCAGGCATACATCAACTTTGTGAAGCTTTTGGTCGCAGCTAAAATCCATAAAACATGAACGACGACAATGGATTGTAATCTATGTATTGTGATTATGATCCCTGAGTACCGGAAATGTGGGATCATTTTTTTATCACACACATGGCAAGTTATTATTAATAAATGAAAAACCTTCCAAATGCTTCTGAACTACTCCCGAGTTTAAAAAGCCTATAGTAGTTGGTTTTGTAGGCCTTCAATAAATCGACATCATTCTTTTAAGTCGAATTTTATTTGAATAATGAGCACTGTGCAGTAAATTCGAGTTTATAATCTGTTACGTATGTATACTAAATTCTGGACAAAAAGTCCCCACCCAACTCTTAACATGCACATCAACAATGTTCATGGTTCCGTTACTTTGCACACAATAATAATAAATGTTTTTTCGTAGCCATTAAAGTGCGAAGGGAAACGGCGGGGCCGAGACCACTGATTCCGATCCCAACTTGTTAACTTGTGGGCAAATGGGAAAGTTGGACAGAGCTCCGGTCTCACTAAGAACTTTCGGAGATCCCACCTGTTAAGCCCGCGTTTAAAACTCTGGACCGGTGTAGATTGAACCAGCTCAGAGGGAAAAGCATTCATATGGTTGCAATTAGTTTATGGCATAGTTGATGTAGGAAATTAAGCTTACTCGTCATTCAGACGACACTGCATAGCTCGCCATTTAGAAGTTGTCATCCTATGAATAACAAAAAAATATTAACTCAATACGGATGCTGACCTATTTCAATGGAGTTTACATCTGAATTGAATTAAAATTCTTAAGTAAAACGTGCCGTAAAAGAGCTCAGACAGCCGTTTCTTTCGCAATGAGGCGACAATTTACGCCGTAGTCTTCAATGGGTGACAAGTCCGACTTACTCGACTAAGCCTGGATGTCGGATGCAAGTGCCCAGTGTGCCACCTTTGGTAACAATAATTGAGAGTATATTCGCCAAGAATGCGACATAGTGGCGTGAATAACACATGCTGGAAAATTGCGCTCCATTAGTTTTAGTGATGATATAATATTGAGGAAGGGATGAGGTTAGTGAAAAGTTCTTCAGCAGAGACACGACTTGATATGCCGTTGTATAAAAATGGTACTCAAATTACGCTATACCATGGTAAAAGTTTAAATAAAAAAAAAGAAGAAATGCCTACATCTGTAAAGAAAGGGAATCTTGTCGCTGATATGCAAACGACACAATTATAATTACGTATGAAAAAGAGGTCCACGATCTAACAGAGGTTGTTATGTTGGTACTTCCAACGGAAAAAAAACTGACATTGACTATCCTTTACCGGCTTCGTCATTATCAAACAACCGATCGGGGAATTAAATGGAGAAAATTTCAGCCCATGGATGGAATCCCATGTACAAACAGTCGAACACGTTTAACGACATTTATCTTCTGTGAACACTGAACCCCACCGTATTTTGTTTTTCAAAGACTAACTAATATACGTGGAAAAGACAATATAATTTTATTAAAATTCACACCTATTCTCTGGAAAAAATAGATTGCGTGCAAACATTAGAAATGAACTAGTTTTTCTATTTTCACAGCTTTAACATAACCGTCCGTCTCTGCTTAACTGATTTTATTCACAGATTTTTAATTTTTCTAGTCTTTCACCGCTGCCTATAGAAAGAAAAAAGCTGCATGGAACTACAGGTTGACTCAAAAGTATCGATCCAGTAGAGTTTATAGTCGCATGATTTGGTTTAGCCACCAAACAACCATGGATCGTTGGTTACTACGAAGGGGGCCACATAGTAAGATCATTAAGTGGTGCCCTCCATTAAATAAATTTTCCAATTCCGGTTCCTGTAGCGCATTGGTCCCAATTTGAGATATGTGCGGGCAGTTAATTCATTGGTGAATGCAGAAAACAGCATGCAAATCGGTCAACAATAGCATGAGCTATGACCAAAACAAGTTAGTGCAAATGTTGGCATCAGTGCATAAAACAATACCTTGAGCCGTTGTGTGAATTGGTTGATTGCATGTAATACAATTGAGTAGGGAATAGCAGACGTAACGAAATTGATAAGGGTTCAGCTAGGACATGTTTATGCAGGTGTTTGTAGCACATGTAACAAACTGATGTTTGACCTTGAAGCGCCTGTCGAGGTTCGAACAAATATTTCAACAAATGTGCTGTCTGCAAACGTACTGCCTACGTCAACTAGTGACTGGTGCCTCCTTTCCCGAAATCAGTGAGCAAGAAAGAAGTCCTTTTTTGGACACTAAGGGAAATATATATTGAGATCAAGCATGGTTGCTCTCCACCCTGCCCCCCTTAAATAAATATTCCACGTCCGGTTCCTTTACCTCGAATGCCTGGCTACATGTGCAACAAACATGTGCACAAACATGTCGTAGCCGCACACTTCATCAACATCGTTGCGTTTGCGATTCCCTTACTATAATTATTGCACGCAATCAACCAATTCACACAACGGCTCAGGGCATTATTTATGCATTGAAGCCAACAGTTGCACTAACGTATTTTGGTCATAGCTCATGCTGTTGTTGACCGATTTACATGCTGTTACCTGCATTCACCATGAATTAACTGCCCGCACATATCTCAAATTGGGACCAATACCCTATTCCTAAAGGAATCGGAATTAGAAAATTTATTTAAGGGGGAAGGGTCGGGGGCACCCCTTAATGATCTTAATATCTGGCCCCCTTGACCTACGATCGATGGTTTGCGGCTAAGCCAAATCATGCGGCTGTAAACTCTACTTGGTCGATACGTTTGACTCACCCTGTATATAAAAGGAGATGACTGCATAGCCATGAAACGTGATTTTTCCCATCAAAATAATTCTTGAATGGATCCGTAACGACACATTTCATATGCCCAATGAAAACATTGGCAGTTAAGTTTAGGGAAACAGTAAATAATGTCAAGGCTTGACACATTTTGCCCTAGATAATATGAATTTGGTAATGCATTTGTCGATGATTCGTTTTTAGTTAATAGCATACGTTTCTCAGTTTCAATATCATCTTTGTTGTTTCAAAACGAAATTTAAAAGTTACGTGTTGACTAGACTCAGATCAAGCATAGAATGACGTTGTGGTGTGGTTAAGTCGTGACCTGTGTGTTGCTTTGGTCCCTGCAAGTTGCCCTCTTGGTCTTCAATTACGATTTCATCGAGAAGGCTGCATAAAACAAAACCTCATTAACTTGGACTCGTTTACAAGTTTCGTAGCACTGCAATACGATTGCGACCGAAAAATAGGGTTCTAGGCGAATATCCCCCTGGTGAAAATATCCCCCCGTGCGATTTTCCTCCCCGTAAAATATCCCCCCAATACCCCCCAGAAAATACCCCCCCCTCCCCCACAAAAAAAAGTACGAATTCAAAACAAAAATAAATAAACCATTCGGATAGAGGAGGGAATGATAGTAATCAGCCTAAGGCCTCTGCCAATCATAACTGATGGAAATTCGCTGCCGTAAAATACTAACTTTTTAATATCAATATCCACCGAATGAGAATCTACTCCCCATCCATCCCCCCTCCCAAAAATAAAAAAGGTAAGCTGTAATTAAAAAAAAAAGTAACCAGTGTAAAAAATAACCAATCCCCCCCCCCCAACCACAG
>JAHWFP010242737.1:0-10463 GCA_023313725.1 Lithobius niger
GAGGGAGGCTTTTCGCCTGCGTCAACATCTGGTTCAGGTTTTCTTTGACTTGGAGAAGGCGTATGATACGACGTGGCGTTATGGGATTCTCCGTAATCTCTATAACTATGGCTTGAGGGGACTGATGCCACTGTTGCTTTCCGCTTACCTCTCAGGCCGTTCTTTTCGCGTTCGTGTCGGGGCGACTCTTTCCCGCCCGTTTGTCTTGGCGAATGGTGTGCCTCAAGGAGGTGTTCTTAGTGTCATCTTGTTTGCTATAGGGATCAACCCCATTGCTCAGCAAGCTGCTGTTCCCCAGTCATTGTTTGTCGATGACTTTGGCCTGTGCTTTCGGTCAGCTTGCATGCAGACCTGCGAGCGGCAGCTACAGCTGGCGATTAACAAAGTCCAGACCTGGGCGGTCAGTAATGGTTTCCGGTTTTCTCCGGACAAGACTGTGTGCGTCCACTTTTGCCGCCAACGAACACTGCACCCAGATCCTTGCGTGTACTTGGGACAGGCACAAATTCCTGTTGTGCCACAGGCACGTTTCCTGGATCTGGTATTCGATTCCAGGTTATCTTGGCTTCCACACTTGCGTCAACTTAAAGACAAGGCTTTGCGGGCGCGGAACATCTTGCGGTCCTGTCGGGCACTTCATGGGGTGCCGATCGCACTGCCATGTTGCGCCTCTACCGAGCCCTTGTCCGCAGCAAACTTGATTATGCGTGCATGGTGTATGGTTCAGCTAGTGACTCGACTCTCCAGATGTTGGACACTGTGCATCACAGTGGCCTGCGTGTGGTGACTGGGGCATTTCGAACTTCTCCAGTGGTCAGCCTCTATGCTGAGGCCTCGGAGCCACCTTTGTCCATTCGTCGGCGACAGCTTGCCATTCAGTTTGCTGTGCGTTTGCGTGCTGTGCAATCCAGTCCTGCTTGGTCCGTGGTTTTTGGGCCAGACTTGCGAGTCGGTAGACGCAGGGTGGGTAAGGGTGATTTCCGCGATGGGCTCCAGCAGTCCTGTCAGGAGTTAGCCTTTGAAATACCCTGCGTCTTGAGGCTTGGGGGGATGCCAGTTGCCCCTTGGCTTGTCCCAACTGGCTGTTTCATTTTTGCTCTGGCGTCCCTCCCGAAGGGTTCCACTCTACCTGCACGGTACTTACAGGAGTTCTCAGTACGCCGGTTATCAGCGCCTGTTTACTGATGGGTCGAAGTCAGACGTTGGTGTGGCCTGTTCTTGTGTGTGTAAGGGAGTAACGGTTGCACATCGCCTTCCATCAGGCTATTCTGTGTTTTCTGCAGAGCTTTTGGCTCTTGGTTTGGCGGTGGAATGGATCCTTGACCTTCAGGGCACGCATTTCATTATCTTTAGCGATTCCATGAGTGCCCTGGAGTCCGTGGCGAATTACAATCCTCGGAACCCCTTGACACAACGTGTTCAAGCTTTGCTTTCCCGCTTGCCTGGCCAGCAGAAAACCGTGCTTTTCTGCTGAATCCCGGGCCATGTTTTGATAGCAGGGAATGAGCAAGCTGATTCTGCTGCGAAAGGGGCCCTTTCTGGCCCTCTCGGTAGGGATCTCAGCCTTGTTCCCTCAGACGCCTTTCCAACTCTGCGTATGAGGTTACACGCTTTTTGGCAAACCTTGTGGGACAGACAGGATGGTAATAAATTACGGGCCATTAAAGGCACTGTCGAGGAGTGGCGCTCGGCGTGTCGCCGCAGTCGTCATGAGGAGGTTGTGTTGGCCCGTTTGCGCATTGGTCACACCCGACTTACTCACTGTTTCGTTTTGCGGGGGGGGGTTGACCCTCCTGAATGTTATTGGTGTCGACGGCCACTTACGGTCCGGCACTTACTTGTTGATTGTCGCCATCTTGATGGTGTTCGCTGTCGTTTCCGTCTTTCGCATGACATTTCGCGTCAGTTGGGCGATAAGTCTATCCTCCTGTCCGGTGTTTTTCAATTTTTGCAGGAGGTACAGATGTATGACAAGATTTAGATTCGGGGTTTGCATAACATGTCTGTAATGTGTGGTGCAGTGGCAACCCGGACCACTGCACTGTGACTGAGGTTGGCGCTAATGATCACGTTGTCGACGCGCCATTAAGCCTCAATCCCCCCATGGGACGCCAAGCTGTCGACGCGCCATTAAGCCTCAACTCCCCCCCCCCCCCATGGGAAGACCTCTTGCAGTGTTATGTTCGTCTGTTTTTATATTTTTAAATTCTCCTTTGACAGTGAAGACAATTTTATTTCTTCAAAACATTAGGTGCCTTGTTGCTTCAATGCGTCGTGCTTCGTGTGTTTTTATCAATTTCAACCGCATTTTTAATATTTAACTTGTTTAATATTTTCACATACATTCGATTTTAAGAATGTCTTTTTTTTAATGTGTCATAAAAAATATATCCAAGAAAAAAAAACTGTAACGTAAACCAGTACCCAAGTAATGAAGATTTGTGGGAACGGGACCACTCCCGTGCATGTTAATATTGATTGTGTAAGTGCGATCATGGTGTAGGGATCGTATTCTACTGTTAATTCTATTAACCGTTTAAACGTATGAAAAAGGTTTGTTGCATTGTGGCCGTGCAATCTGAGGGCACTGCAGTGCGACTAATTCAGCAGTAGAACATTAGTTTGCAAAGAAAAACAAGGTCAGGCAAGGATCACTGATATCACTGACTGCCAGCCTAATTTTCATAAACCACAATATAAATTTCACCAACGTAGCGGGAAAAAGAAAACAAAATTGAGCATTAGTATTTGGTTTATACAAAACAGCCATCAAATCCTCTAAGTTTAACAGACGTCTGAAGATACTAATAGACCCCTGCAGTAACAGTAACGTTTTTTAGAGAATTACATGCAGGACTGTGCTATCCGACGAGCACCTGTAAGTGTGGGTTGGATCTTTATTTTAATGCTGTGGTGAGTTTTCTGTCTTAGGCTATTCTTAATATTAGCTTTATTGGTAAGAAGCCGCATCATGGCTTGATCTAATTACAGGTAATGCCAATGAATAATAAGTTTGTTAATAGTCTGAGGGTAGAGAAAACAGGGTTGAAGCACTTTCCACGTGCTAAAGTTGACCCTATGCCGTCTCTACAGTTGAAATGTATTAGTGGCATATGGGAAAGCGAATTCGGAAAATTAGCTTTCTTTTCCTCTTAAGTGCATACGCATGTCAATAATTTTGTCTTCGTGGACGTGATATGAGGACATCACTAAGTAATTGTCTGTCTTCCTTTTTCAAAGCAACCCTAGAAAATGGAAATCCCGGTAACACCTTACAAAAGCTTGTCCACTTGCAAGATTATTTCCCTGTATTCCTACCTCTGCTTGGTAAAAAGAATGGAATCACCTAAATCTAAGACTACATGCGGACAGCTATAACTAAGTTGTTATATTGGCAATTTTGGGGTGAAGAGTGCCACTCAGTAACTTGTGCCAGGTCTTCTATAGTTTCTTACGTTCGTAATTATTCTGCTCAGCCTTCCAGAGTTTTCATTTGGTAGTGTGCACGTCTAACAGCTTTCTATGTCAAGCGCCAAATAAGAAGGACATGATGCTTTATATTTTGATTGGCTGATGAACTCTTCAATCCACCTGCTAGACAGGTGAAAACACATTTTTTAAAAATAGAGACTGGGATGCAACAAGTTCACAAGCTCATTTGAAACAACCAACAACAGAAATGATCGAAATGTGAGAACGTCTTGGGAAAGACTTTCATAATCAACATTTTGCTAAAGTCACTGAACAGCTAGCTCAGTGCTGTCGCCATAACTCATCACAATTGTTCCTAAAAATGTGATTAACATGTCAATCATTCAGCGTGACGTCACTGCTGAAGCATCAAACTCACTTTCTGTTTGAGATGGTTTCTTCTCTGCCGAATATCCAAAGACTTTTGATGCCAGATCTGCTGTGGTTCTATGCTAGAACTATTTAAGTAAAAAAAAAAGAGTGATTGAGATTGTTACACTGAGCATCACCATTTTAAAGAAGGAAACAAGTCAATCGAGTATAAGAATTAAACGTAATTATCAGCCAGTATTTAACTTGAAACTGATTATTAATGTCTTTGACAATGCAAACATGATGGTTAACATATGCTCATAGATACACTGAAATATGGTATCCATTCCAAAAAAAAAACTGACGTGTACCGTTCCCTTTTGTGGAAGCCGCCAATATCGATCGGTGACGTGTTCGGTTAGGTTAGGAAAGTGCTCAATTACTGTTGTTTGAAACGCCCAAACTCGCAGCTAAGATGACGTGTATTCAAACAAAGCAAGTATTATTAGGTTTATGACGTCATACATCCTCATCTCTTAAAACTGCAGATATAACTTACCTACTGATTACCTATCACCTATGCATGCCACAAGCACCATGCAATACAAAGAAATGAGCACTGAGTCAATGGAAATGTCTAACCACTCTAATAGTCCTTGCTGCAAGCTTGTTACTAGGTGTTATGTGCAAATAACTTTCGCACATCAAGCACAAAAAGGGGCGTTTGATATATGGGAGTCACTATGTTTATCGATCTAGACACAACATACTGGAATGTAAAAGCCACATGCTCGTATCTGCAAATTAAGAACATTCATCATACCCTACTTCCCCGCCCAAAAGAAGTCGGAACAGCCTTGTTTGCCACTGTTCTGGTCAATAATTTACTCAGGACGTATTAGATTCACTGAACATCAGCACATTTACACGAAAAATTTTAAATTGGCCTTAGTTATTTAGCGGGGAATATTCGAGTCACGTGAAGTTTTATAATACATGCCAGTTTACAATATTGATATCTAAATATTCTATGTGTTATATATAGATATTCCGCGTGCACTGCTTTCTGTTGTAAGGCTTCAAATTAGCAAAACAAAATAGCCTGGTGAATCAAAACCAACCAAATGCGTAAAGCAAATGGTTACCATCAAGGAAAAATAGAAATCTGTTGTAAGCCATGTTGGCACGATCATCTGCCTCGTTTTTCACAATGTTTATTTACTTGTTACTACGCAGCTTTCACTTAAATTAAATCTAAGTCAAAGTAATAAACACGTAAAGCACATGGTTCTTGTGCCGTTTAAGGTTTCACAATGAAGACTTTGCTGGGACCCCCATTTCAGTCATTGAATGCCTGTGGGGAACTAGGCTGAGCTCTGCCACCACTCAGCCATGACGGCCATCCAGTGAAATAAAAAAATTGACAATTATATTTTTTTAATGAAGTTGTAGCAGGAAGAGATTACAATTTCACTGCCGTAACCTATTCTCTCCTTTGTAACACTGACTTGCACAGGAGTCACCAAACATCTGAATGGCCTAATCGACACCCAACTTTATGGTGTCAATATCACCAGAAAGTGCAAGCTCGACAAGATCACTGGTAATATCCCTAACACTGACGTCCATAGCAGTGAGGGCAGGTTAACTATCAGACCATTCGATCCACCTCCTTCTTCTTAACCATGTATATGGGAAGTGTTCAGCTGGGAATTCCTTAACTTGCACGTGATAGTATGGAACGGCGGAAACTTGTTAAAAGGGCAAGTTTTGGGGAAATGCACTTTCACTAATTAATAGAACTACGTTTTCATCTAGCAGTTATAGGAATCACGCTCCAGTGTAGTTCGTCCATAAAAACGAGGCTGAACATCAACCCTTAGTCCATCCCTGCCAACCCCTTCATCCCCTCTTGATGGCGAGGAATTTAGAATATTGCCTGAAAATTTTCATCAGTGTAGATGACGCACTGCTTGTTGTTCTGCTATTTCAACTAAAACTTAGCCCTATTCGCGAACTTATTGGGTCTAGGATAGTACCATTTTAACTCCACACTACACCACAAAAGTCCAGTAGCCGGTGGGGCTCAACCTTATTTAATGGCGTGTAGAAGTCGTGGTGTAAGTTCAAACCTGTTAGTTTCCATGCCCTCTGCAGTGATGTTTTTGAGGCCCTGCTCACTGCGTCACCTGTCTCTGGGATATATTGTTCTTCCAATTAGAGGGAGTGCATGTCCGGAACATTTTACGCGGTCAGTGTTGATGACCGTGTAAAATGTACCGGGCATACACTCCCTCTTATTGGAAGTACAATACATCCCAGAGACAGGTGATGCAGTGAGCAGGGCCTCAAAACCATCAGTGCAGAGGGCATCGAAACTAACAGGTTTGAACTTACGCCACGACTTCTCCACGCCATTAATAAGGTTGATCCAGACCGTCTACTGGACTTTTGTGGTGTAGTGTGGATTTTCAATGGTACTATCCTAGGCCCGATAAGTTCGCGAATAAGGCTAAGTTTTAGTGGTTCTCCTACATGACCTTTATGCAAGTCTGCGACCATTCCATTGCTTTCGAATTTCTCTACCAAATGGCTAAAGATAGATTTTGCAAGAAGGGTATTCTACTTTCATAAACACATCGTACATACACCATTAGGATCTGATAACGTCCACACGCCGTTGAATTAACAGTGCAGGCATTCTGTAGTGCAATGAAAGGAAGTCAAATGACCGAAATAATGCAGGTATACGCTGAACACACACAAACGACCATAACAAATAGTAATTAATAAAACTATTTAAAGAAATAAATACTGCTACATCAGTGAGAACTTTTGTGATACTGTCGCATTATAAAATCATAAATGCCATGCAAGAGCTGGTCAAATATGAGAAGACCAAACCAAATGAGAAGAAAAAGTAGGTAAACATTTTGTTACTTTCGAACACAAACCAACCGACACAAACCACTTTGCACGTTGCACACACACTAACAAGACGAGAGAAAAATGCACCGACGACACGTAAACTATGAGGAAAAAATCCAAATTGTGTGGTAAATCATGGTCGAAGGTGAAAGGTACACGAGGTGACGGATTAAAATCCCGACAGACATGGACTTCTCTGCCATGCTCTAATAAAAACACTGCCAGCCATTCACTTGGTGAATCCTGAAGAGGAAGTGATTTGATGCCACTTACCAGGTGCTAAGGAAAACTCCACCTGGATAAAGAACAACTTTGGAACTAAAAATGAAAACCTCTACTTGATCTCTTTTCTTGTTGTTCATTGTTTTTTAATACAATTCATGATTTTTTATTTACGTGTTGGTCAGCGTGGCTGAGTAGCGGCAGAGTTCAGTCTAGCTGACTGCAAGAGATAATCTGAATGACTTAAATTTGGTCGACCGGAATATGCCGAACAGAGTAGTGTGAGACTGCCAGTCAGCGTCCATGGGACCTATTCTGGACAATTTTGAATATTACCTCGGTCCCTGCAGTGATCGGAGATTTACATCCACCAACAATGTGCTTCAGTTGGTTTAAATAAACATGTATGAAAACCTATTCCTGTTGCCTTTTGGTCTTACATGTCAGACTGCCAGAGTGGGAATTGGACACTTGACCATTGAGACTAAATGGCCGAAGTCCTACTGCTAAGACATACTGACACGGTCAGAAGGAAACGACCATATGCATTATTTAACACGCACACGTTTACATTTAATTCTGACATTGAAGTCCAAAAGGAAAGGGAAATAGATTTTTTATTTGTATTTATTACATATCCGTACTGTTTCAGATGGTTTAAGGCTCTCAAAAAAGTAATAAAAACAGTATCATCCTGTGTGAACCGTTTTGCAATGTATGATCTTTTTATTTGGCTTCTAAAAAGATAGTGGCCTTGTCATACTGTACAATGTCTCCCTCACTATCGATGTACAATAAAACCTTTCATCGTTTTTCATTTCAACAGTTGGGACTTAAAAAAAAATCAGTTCACATAGCATTATGAATATACAGAACGAAAGCTGAAATACTTTTATTTTTTTATACAGAAAATATCGAATATAGAATCCATTCTTTTGGAATCAAAACTGAATTTTTGATTAGAAAAGTATCCCTATTGTACTGAAAGCATTCTGCCATTGTATATTTTTATAGGCCGTCCTGCTGTATATGCTTTGGTAAGAATCTTACCTATTTGTTATTTCAGGGAAACAAGAGTTTGAAAGCATCGTACATGCCGGCATTTAATTGCGAAGAAGTCTGTGTTCCCAACTAAATTATGTTCAGCTGTTTTTACTAAATTAACATGTTAGATGTTCTAATTAGACACAACCTGATCTCAGCTGCGAATATACTTACGAAAAGTTGGCTCATTAACAAGCCATCATAATCTAGACTAAGCGAAATCTTGGAAAAAGGTTGTAAAACGTGCAGCACCTTCGGGGTACGAGTGGCCATCAACCTGAAATTTTTTGTAGACGTGTACTTTAAGAATATCAAGGATGCCAATCTAAAATTCTGTATTTTCCTTTTTTTGTGGGTGGTGGTGACAGCACTTTACATTGGGTGTCTTAATGTAGACTCTCATGCCTGCTTATTCATAACTCCATGAACATGTTTTCAAGCTATTCGGACAACTCCGTGAAGAACTGCGAATCTCCCATTCACCCAAACCCCAACACCACTAAGCATGTAATGGATTGCAATGTAAGTGAAGAAGGACATGATTTGGACTAGAACAAAATTTCTATTAACAGAGTCAACGTCTTAGGCAATGGTCTAAAATTAAAAATACCTACAATGTATAAAGTTTAATGTTCTATAATTAAAAGTACCTCCGATTTATGAAGTGCAATTTTAGAACATTGTGTAAAATATAGACTAATTATCAGGAATAATCTTTAAGGTCCAAACTTTTGTTCAACTAGTTTTAAAAGCAGTTTTGCATGATGAGTACTATTTTATTACCAAATGGCAAGCTGTGGCACTAACATGGGACGTTAAGACAAAAAATGTTCCTTTTTTCGTTAGCAAGTTCTGAACCGTTGATCGACCTGAAACAAAGATTCCTTCAAGTTTAAATTTGTGTAATCAGTACATCCCTTTCTTACACATTACGTGCTGCTAATGGAGTCACAACATACACCATACACCATACAAGGCATTCTGACATATTTTTAACAAATTATATAATACTATACAGCAATATAACCTACTGTATTTAACACTCGTTCATTTTTATGATTAAAATTTCTTACTTCGATTGTTGGCTAAAAGTGTAAATGCATTCCATATCATTACATGATTGTACATTGGTTTCATCTGAAAACCATCACATACATCGTACGTTCTTCCTGGCCACATCCAAGCCAGACTTATGTTTAAACAGGGCCCATCCTAGGTTTATTTTTACACCTATCATCATGCCTGTTTTTTTAGACTGCTAGAAATATGAACTGGAATCCTTGTAAATTCCTGACTCCCTAGTATCCCTAGTAGCGCCAATGACCTCGTCGGCGTGCCATTAAGCCTCAGCCGCCGTAGTGACCTTTCTCTGCTTGACTTAAGAATAAGAATTCATTCTTTCAAGAACCTATCTGCATAGTAGAATTGGTGAATCACTTGCCAGTTGATAAACTACTCCGACTTGTTTGAAGTCAATGTAACATCAGTAAATGACGCATACATTTGTTAGCATCCATATCCCAGAATTACTAGTACCAAGATCTAATAATATGAATTTTCATATTTTTTGTTCTCATTATTTAGCAATGTTTGCAAACAAACACACATTTTGATACCTTCCAGAACCAGAAAATTCTGGGGGAAATGCTAGAAGACAACTAGGACACTTCTCAGTTGTCGTTAGTAAAAATCCCATACCAAATTCGTGCCTTGAACCTACGTCTTGAAGTTGCACCACTGTATGCTAACTATGTAACTGTAACGACAAAGTGCCTGAACTTGACTGTCCTGAATTATGTGCAATAAAACGAACAATGTGTGTTGAAAAACCTTTCAACAGGAAAACTGAGAGAATCCAAATAGTGAGTGTTTTGCATTTGTAGCTTGTGCATGATGGTTATTAATATATTTTAAAGAATGTGATCAATGGCACCCTGATTTAGGCCCAGAATAATGTCATACTAAAAATTTAACATGTTAGTAGGGTAGAATGTCCTGAAAACGAATTGCAGTAGTCGTGCAATTCTGGTAAATGGATGTGATTAGGCTTAATTGAAAGATGACTATACATGAATCTTCATTTTTCATCTCAGCCTAATCACATCCATTTATCTGAATTAAATGGGCTACTGCAGCAGTTTAAAGATGGAAGTTGTAGTAAAATGACGCAAAAAGCTCAGTGCTACAATGTAGAAAACCTGCCGTAGCTTAGCATATAATTAGTATAAATCATTTTAATTACTCTTGTTGGAAAAGATACGTCTTCATCTTTCTTCTAAGCCTAATTACATTCATTTATCTGAATTAGAACGACTACTGCAGCAGTATAAACACTAAATTATGTAAAAATCAAAGTGCTACAACGTAGATAAACTGCTGTACCCTAGCTCCTATTAAAATAAATCGTTTTCATTACCCTTTTATAAATACATATTTTCATCCATCATCTAAAACTAATCACATCCATTTATCTGAATTAGAACGGG
>JAHWFP010242737.1:10473-35773 GCA_023313725.1 Lithobius niger
ATCGGTCATGTACGCCTAATCACATCCATTTATTTGATTTAGAACGGATAATACAGCAGTTTAAAGATGTAACTTGTCATAAAACGACGCAAAACTAAAAACACTACAAGGTAAATAAACTCCTGTAGCTTAGCTACTAATTAAAAAAAAATCCTTTTAATTACCATTATTTGAAAATAAAAAACATCTTCACCTTTCATTTAAATCAAATTATGTCAGTGGATCTTAATTAGAACGAATATTGCAGCTATTTTACAGTCAGGAATTTTAATAAAGTCATACACTGTTTATGTATAGCGTACATAAATGACCTAATAGTACTTAAATAACAAATTTCAACGAGAAGGGCTAATTTTACAAAAAATATGAACGGACCCATTTCTGAAATAAGTTTGATCGTAAACACAATTGGTAACCTGTTCGATCTGTTGAACAGTTTAAGCACTAAAAGCAAAACACTGGGGTTTTTCGTCGCCATATTTGGACACCAGCTTGAATTCCAGAACGTCGTCCTGTCTATTAATAAGCACTGAGACGCATTACAATAAGCTAGTCGGGCTAAGGAGGACAAATTCGACTTGGCTCTAGGTACATTTGGAATCAAGCATGTTTAAATTTCTGATAATATGCCGTTGAAAGTTATTTTTGGGGTGCTTTTTTTTCCAGTCTATAATAAATGATAAAAAAAATCATAATACAGCTATTTAAACTTTGCGGTCCATGAGCAAACTTTCCCCTAGAGAGTAGGTGGCATGCTAAATATGGTTGCCTTTTGCATTAATTTAATTTTAAGGGTTTTGAATTTACTTAACTACCCTTATTGTGAAAATTGCTTTGCTATTGCATTCACGTATTGTGAGTGGTAACAACTAGCTTATTGTAATATTTTATCGTTTATTTAGCACTGCAGGAAAACGTACATCTTCATATTAATCCAAGTCTAATTAAATCCATTTATATGAATTAGAGTAGCTACGGCAGCAGTTTAAAGATGGAACTTGTTGTAAAAAACCCCAAGTCAAAGAGCTACAACGTAGATAAACTGCCGTAGCTTAGCTCCTAATTAAAAAAAAAAAGTAATAGTTATTGATTAAAATCGAGCGGTTATCGATTTTTAACTAACGGGTGCGATTACTAGCCGTCTCGAGTATAATCCGGATGAGCCGGACAATAATCGTACCCGTTGGTTAAAAATCGATAACCGCTCGATTTTTAAACAATAAATTGTTTATATCACGGTTGGGACGTCAAGCTAATTCTTATTTAATTAAAACTTTTTGTATTTGTGAAAATTGCTTCAAGAAAACGTTGATCACCAGTATTCTCGATATGACTGAAGGTCATACCATTTTTGTTTGTGGAGGGGGAAGTGTGTGATTGGTGGACGAGTCCTTTCGCTCAGACTTTGTTGAGTGGGGGGGAGATGAGGCTTAATGGCGCGTCGACAGCGTTGTTGAGTGGGGTGGGGGAGCTAGACAGAAGCATCGGTTAGCAATACAAGCTGGGTGCAATGGTGAAAGCTCCTCGTGTTTATCAAAGCGTTTTTCGTGTTTTCGTGTTTTTCATGTTTTTCGTTTTTCGTGTAATAATTCGATATGTGAGACAGAAGAGATAAAGTGCTATTCTGGGAAGATAAGTAATTCATTATTTGCGTTTGTAGTTTGAGAATTGTTAAAAAAAATACGGTAATAGGGTTTCGGTATGAGTGAAGGTCATTCCCTTTTAGTCTGTGGAGAGAGGGAGGAAGGGGAGTTAACGCAGACTGAATAAACTTAGATGGGCCAGAAATGTGAAGAGTTTGCAGGGATAGGAGGATTTCATACCTTTTAAGTAATTCGTTTTGTACGTTTTTATTGCGTTACTGTTTTTTTTTTCCGAGTTGTATTTGGTTGTTGATGTGTGCGTTCCCGGTCAAGTGATCTGGAAATGTCAAAAGTGTGGATTATCGGCAAAAGTGTTGGTTCGTCGGCAAAAGTGTTGGATAACTTGATAACTCACTCTTTTTGCGATGACGCACACTTCCGGTCACGGTTAACGGGATATAACCTACGGAAATTTAGCTTGGCGTTGAGTTAGCGTGACGTCACAGCCGTGGTATAAATCATTTCAATTACCTTTGTTGAGAAATTTACATGTTTATCTATCATCTAAGTCAAATTGTATCCTTTTATCTGAAGAAGAACCGCTACTACAGTCGTTTAAAGATGGAACTTGTCGCTAAACGACCAAAAAATCAAGGCCCTACACGTAGATTAATAAATAGATTAATAAATAGTTTTAATTACCCTTATCGGAAAACATACTTCTTCACTTTTTGTTTAGGCACAATTATGTTAGTGGATCTTAATAATTAGAACTAGCATTGCAGTTGTTTAAGGTCAGGAATTATAATACACATATTCGGCATTGTATCTATAGCATACAAAAACAGCCTAATAGAACTTAAATAACGAATTTCGCCAAGAAAGGTTAATTTTACGAAAAATATGAATAGATCCTTTTTTGAAGGACATTTTATTACAAAGAAAATTGATAACCAGTTTATTATCGACCGGTTGAACGGTTTAGATGCTAGAAGCAAGAAATTTTTTTAGTCGCCATTTTTGGAAGCCATCATGCATTCCGGGCTTGCAACTCGAAAATCGACTTGGCTCCGGGCTGATTCGGATTCAGCATGCTCAAATTAGGTTAAATTCACCCGGTGCCTAAATATATCAACATTTGCCGTTCAACTCAATTTAGGGCACCTTTTCTGGGAAAAGTCGTTCTATTTATTAACTAGGAAACAGGCTTTGGGCCTATTGTAGGCGGAGCGAACAGACCTTTATTTCAAATTTATATTTAGTGTTTATTTTAATGACTGTACCTTATTTGTTAATGCTCCTTAAAAAGTTGGGAAAAATGCTCACTCGGCTAAGTTTGGGCTCTTTGCCTTTTGGTGTGACGTAACGCTGTTATTTGCCTTTGTCTTATTTTAGCTTTTTTCTTCAAATAGGCCAAAGCTGTGTATCATACTTATTTTATTAGGCTTTCGTTTCTCCATCACCTAGTGTCTGTTTAGTTATTTTTAGCTTCTTTCCACATACGACACTAAAGATGTGAGCCATCGCCACCGACTAAACAAAAAACGGAATGTTTATTACGGCGATGGGGCTGCTGCCACTAATAACTCCTGTGCAAAGTGCCTTCCCTAAATTAAATGTTAATAATACAGCATTTAATTGTAAGCCAAACAATCATCACAGCGATAGTTTTTAACAATACTCAAAAGATTCAGCAGGTTGGCAATGCTGCCTCTGGTCTAATACTTGACAACGCCACCAACGAAACTATTGAGAATCACACCCCTATCACGGACAGCGACAGAGATATGAAAACCATATTATAATCTATCAGTATAATATCAGTAACGATCACAATATTGCAGGTCAAAGTGTTAGCTCTTAGGCCTACGTCAGCCTTTAGCCCTAATTTTTAGCTTTTAGGCCTAATTTTTAGTTGTCATTTTTATTTTGTAAGTTGCAGCTGCGTTTAGGATTAGGCTTATTGATTAATGCGCCACGGCATCGGGACTATACACGTTGCCATGGTAACGATGAATCTTTAAACTATGAGACGCAGGCATGTGGTGCAAGTACATTGTTTGCTGTGGTGCAAGTACATCGTCTCATGTATAGTTTGGTTTTATATGTATCACTTCGCTAGTGTAAATGCTAGTTTCGCTGTCATGCTGAAGGTAATCCCTCCAAGCATTTTTTTTTTAAATGATGCTAAGGTGTATCGTTAATGGAATCCTTTTATTTTTTACGGTTGCGATGTTCCAGTAGTGGTTAAAATGCGACGATCAAGTGTTATTATTTCATTGAGTTACGTCGAAAAAGGTTATCAGCTAGAAAGAAGCAATCAAAATTTAATTTGCCGTGTTTTTTAAAGTTCACTTGACTGCCACCAGCATGGTGTATGCTTCGTCGGAATTCCTTAACTATTCACGACTCCAAATTTACAATGGTGAGTGTTAGAAATAAGTTCTAAAACTTGTAATTTCTCCCGTAATAATTGTTCGATTTACGACAAATTTTGGCTCAGCAATGCTAATTAGGGTATCTAGCGTTGTACCAAATTTTATTCCAATCAGATCTCTCGTTTGGGCTCCACCCAGACTAAAAAATGTGCAACCAACCAACCAACCAACATTTTACAATTTGGTGTCCTCTTCGCTCACTCGCTCCGCCAATAAGTGCTTCGAAATATCACAATAAGCTAGTTGTTGACGCGCCATTAAGCCTCAATCCTCAATAAGCTAGTTGTTACCACTCTTATGGTAAAAAATACATGTACACAATAGGAAAGCAATTTTCACACTATGTCTAATTAAATTAATTCAAAACCCTTAAAATTAAATGAATGCACCGGCTGCTAACTACTCTGTATGGGAAAGTTTGCTCATGGACCGTAAGGTGCAATTAACAACATTATGATTTATTCTTATCATTTATTAATAGGTACTGAGAAATATTACAATAAGCTAGTTGTTACTACTCTTATGCTAAAAAATACATGTACTCAATAGGAAAGCAATTGTGATAATATGGCTAGTTAAGTAAATTCCACTCCCTAAAATTAAAATAAATGCAAAAGGCAGCCATATTTATCATGCCAACTACTCTCTAGGGGAAAGTTTGCTCATGGCCGTAAAGTGTATTTATTCATTATGTGTCTTTTTTTCATAATTTATTAATAAGTACTGAGAAATATTAAAATAAGCAAGTTGTTACCACTCTCACGGTAAACAATAGGAAAGCAATTTTTGCAATATGGTTAGTTAATTAAACTGAAAACCCTTAAAATTCCTATATATGCAAAAGGATGCTATGTTTATCATGCCATCTTCTCTATAGGGGAAAGTTTGGTGATGTACTGTTAGGTAAAATTAGTAACATTATTATTTTTTTTAACAAGTGTTAATAAAAACTGAGAAGTAATAGAATAAGCTAGATGATACCATTTTTATGGTAAAAAATACTTGTACGCAATAGGAATACAATTTTCGCACTGAAGATGGTTAACAAAATTCAAAACTCTTATAATAAAATATTATAGAGTATTAACAGTAAATAAATGGTATCGTAGCAACAGATGAAAAACCATAAACGAAACACATCTACTATGTATTGACGACATGTGTATGATTTGTACCCTTCGTAGCACTACATTAAAATCCAGTAACATTAAGATGCTGTCCACTTTATCTCGACAGGGAACAGAAGACACACGAAAGGTTGGAGGATCATATTGGAAAAATTGTTTGCACGTATTAGGTTTAATTTCAACCTAAAGTTAACAAAATGGTAGTTACCTGTGTCATTAAAATAACCAGATACACAACAGGATTTTCCTTCAGATCCTGACTAAGGTCCATTGTGACGAATTAGGTCAATAATTGCCTTTTTTAATGATTCTAAGAGGTGTTTGAAGGGATTTATTTCACACGGGAAAAGAAAAAAATTGGAGCATGCTAAGAATTTCTGCTCATCAAATGACCCCTCCGTTCCACTGATCAGGTTTGTAAGTAATAATTTCTGAAAGTGTAGCATGATAGAACACTATAATAAAGAATATAACAAAATTGAATAAAGTAAAACAGAATGTATTATAATAAAATAAAATAGGAATTAAATGCAGCAAACTGCTTTGCCAGTGTTTTCTTAAAACCGTTTTACAGAATGAAAATGGAGATTAGGGAGTCAAAGCAAGCTTTAAGTATACTACAGTGGTAAAGCTGACCACAGGAGTCAGTATGTGATGGTTTCCTCAGTGCTTAAACAAGCTTACAATTTCTTCCTTTCGAAAGTCGACAGTATAACTTTGAACGAGTTCACTATACTCAATCCAATTATAGATCCAAGCAAACCGCCAAGGTCGCACATTTGACAATAGAATCAGCTGGTTCAACTGTGTGAATTATAATGATATTACTATCAGCTTGGAACATGACAAGTGTCTTCCCAGGAACAGGTACTGAGTCTACATCTAACATCCTTGTTTCATAAATCCGTTTGTTGCAAGGTGGTAAACAACTGCAGTCTTCTGCTCCATCTGGCATTACAAATAAATCCACAAACTTCTTGTGCGATAATTTAGCTGAACGACTTGATTTGCATTGGGGTAGGTTCATTTCAGGCATGTAGGGGAGACTGAGAAGAAAAAGAATAACAATGGAATAATATTGCATGAAAAAACTGTGAACATGAATCGGTTACAAATAACATTAACAGATTTAATACTATTGTGAACGCGGTTTATCTTGAGTCCTGCAGGTATTTTATGAGCGGCTACGTTTTCCTGGAGGGGGCGGCATTAATCGATGGCCGCCATTGTTTTTGTAACCATCTCGGATATCAACAAGGCACTCTGCTACCAAAAACATACAATTGATTATCTGTGTCGTTCTGGGGCGAACTAAAGATAGGCCGCGGACACTATAGTGTAACATAATATAATACTTGCGTAATAATAGTGCCCACCAGTGATTTAAACTTGCCCACCAGTGGTGGATTTGAGACTGATTCTTAATACAACTTATAAAAGAAACTGAAAAAAAAAATAAAACGCAATCTACAGCAGTCACAGAATGTCAAAATTGTCTTAAAACCGTAACAGCTTTCGGAGTCGAAAGCACTTCGGAAGCTTGCAGTGCTTCCCACGAACCCCTAGCTAGTGGGGTGGTTTAAGCATTATTCCCCACGAGTAAATTTTGTCAAAGGTTCTGTTGAGCCTGCAACTTCTTAAACTTATAAAGAAATTGCTGTAAATTATATGAGGAAAGAGAAAATCAAGGCAAACACCGAAATTAATACACCAGAAATTAACTTTATGCTCTTACTTTTCGTCAGAGTGGCATGACTCGGATTCGAACTGAAAAAAAAACCATCCGCACCAAGCTCACTGACATAGCACCTTTATCGATAAGCCTACTCCTCCACCGACACAAAGCTGACTCTGACTATGTTATTAAGGTCACAGCACTGATTCAGGTGTCATTCGACTGAGCATGCTTACTTTATCTGTGGTGTACGATTTTCTCTGTTAGAATGTCACAGCTCTCTTGTGGGAGGCCGCGAGCAGAGGACGCCTCACTAGACCATCACCCATCAACTCTGGTTGCAAATTTCCGGTCACCGAGAAGAGCGACAATCGTAGCAGATAGTTTTTTGCCAACTCCCATCTTCTCTAGCGCAACACAGACCCAATCTCTACTGACAGTGTCGTAGGCAGCTTTGACGTCGAGGAGAACTGCTACTGCCACACAAACGTGCGCCTAGGCTTATTGGGCGATAAGTCTGTCCTCCTGTCCGGTGTTTTTCAATTTTTGCAGGAGGCACAGATGTATGACAAGATTTAGATTAGGGGTTTGAATAATATCTCTGTAATGTGTGGTGCAGTGGCAACCCGGATCACTGCACTGTGACTGAGGTTGGTGCTAATGACCAAGCTGTCGACGCGCCATTAAGCCTCATCTCCCCCCCCCCTAGGCTTCTCTGATCCCAGACGAGAGATACAAGATTGAGCGAGCGAAGCGAAAAAAATCAGTCTTTGTTAGCCAGTGTACACAAACATGGAATTTGAAGAAACTTAAGAAGGTGAAGCATGGACACACAATAAAACAAACCATGTCAATTTGACTAATGTAATGGCTAATACGGTAATGGAAAATAAGAAAATTACCAATGAGAAAATGCACAGACACGAAATTCAATGCGGTAAAAGGGAGAGATGAAGCTTAGACTGTGTGACCTTTTGTATACGTTCACGGTCCTATGAAACCAACTAAAACCAAGTCTGGCATAAGAGAAGCCGCAAAGTTTCCAGAAAGAATCAGCCCTAATGAAGATAGTGATATCATTCAACCAAGGAAAGGCCGCCAAGGAGCACAGTTATTCACACTGAATAATAGTCTGGACGTTAATACAAAACTTGAAGGTTGCTACCCTTAGTAGAAACGTTCCAGATTTTATTAAACTTTCGAACTATTAGTCGGTGCATTTAATTTGGCTAATAGGCGCCCTTTACTTGGTTGAATGTTATAACTGACTTCAAACACCGACCCTTTATGTAAACTTGTCAAGTTTTATTACATCAGTTTTGGTTTTGGGTGGATACTGTCTAGCCTTGTTTTCCCCAGAAATAGTGTCCAACACCATCTTACTATCTCCCCCCTCAAAAAAAAAAAGAGAAAAACTGACCACAATTTATGTTATTGAAATTCGCATATCTGGAATATATAAGACCTTCTTAAAAGCAACCACCAAAAAGTGAGATCAATTACATCTGGACTTTTTTAACTGTGGAAGACAGTAACTACTGCCTTCATTTTTTGATAAGTTTCCAATTATGCTTGTTTAGGACTACGAGGATTCAGGTTGGTTCCCCTACTTATATTCCTATATCCATTAAAAGCGTAGTTTATAGTGGGAAAAGGGAGGAATCTGTCACTATGCATCTGCTCGTGCAATAAACACTGTCCACTGCAGCAAAAGCTTCATCAAATAGTGACAAATCGAACCGAATGCAGTGTTTATCCCCTTGGTATGGGGGTTGGTCCTCTCTGTTCCCCCTACTCTTCAGAAAAGTTCGATTGTATACCGATGAGGGAAGATGACGACCGCCTAAAGTTGTATTAATAGTGTTAGGCGTATTCCATGGAGCAGGTGCTGGATTAACTGATATTTTCCCAACTAATTCTAGTGGGAGGGGGTGTTGTTAATCTTTAATGTTCCTCGCCAGGGAGAGGTTCAAGTTTCTACGTGATTCCTAATTTGGAAAGGAAGAGGGCGATGGAGATTTTATACATAAAGGGTTTCCTGAAAAGCAAACATCATAATTAGGTTATTCTAAGCTAGGTTAAACGCTTATCAAACTTAACTCACTCGAACAAGAAAAAGGTTTTAAGTTGTTTATTTTAAGAACATTGCAGTTGAAGTATTTCCGATATAACATCACTCTGGGGTATTTAAAACGAAAACAGTAGTGAATTAACGACTACGAACGAGATTAACGCAATTTTGAAAATTATTGAAGCCCAAACACGCAGGCTTATTAAGGTTTCCACACTGAAATCTCAAGGTGAAACCAAGTTGATCAGAGCGATGGACCAATCTTGTAAATAGCGCACTGCACATTCAAATTGGGTAAGTTAGGTATAGTACATCCTGAACCAGAAAACACGTACTAGAATACGCCAATAATTCTAAACCACCAGTCGGAATGACGAGTAAGGATATTCTTGACAAACCTGGTTGCGGATAAACAGCAACTCACGCCGGTGGCAGAAAAGGGTAATAAGTAAAATCGGAAACAAGCCAACAGCGAAAAACATACACTAGAAATAACGTAGTTCAGTAAGCCACCTTTATGCACTTACGTTTCGTCGGAGTGGCATGACCCGGATTCGAACCGGCTACCCAGTTCGCCCACAGATCACTTGCATAGCACCTTAGTCGCTATGGCCACATCCTCAACTGGCATAAAGACAACTCACTGGACCCGTTATTAAGGTCACGACCGTGACCAGGGCTCCATTCGACCGAAAGTCACTCGGCCAAAGACAATGGAGAGGGAAGACAAATCATACACTCAAACGGCTCAATAAAAGAGAAAATAAATCGCCGGGTGATGTGCGCCTGGTCTGGAACATTTGGTCCTACAAATAGGACCAAATGTTCCAGACCAGGCGCACATCACCCGTTCCCACGTCATCGTGATGACCTACTACGTTGTGACCAACAACAAGGGCTGATTTCTATTGCAAAACACGATATATCCTCCCCTACCTCCGCTGTAACCTTTTGAATTACGTGACACGAGGTCATGAGCTACAGTAAACAGGGTGTTTGAGTATTTCGACTAAAGTTTAAAAAAAAAAATGGTTTAATCACAACAAAATCTCCTAATGAAAGAACCTCCACTGCCATCTGAAAAATCCTTTCAGTTTTGAAAAAGTTAGGGAAAAAATCAAACGCATTCAGCCCACATTTTTCTTTGAGAAAAACTCAAAGAAAATTCGCAGCCCAAAATAACAACTTTAACCACGAAGAACGGCTCACCAACAAATTAACATTTTTTTTAAAACCAAAAGTTTCCCATTGATAAAATCACTTTATGCAATCGAGGAGGGTCACTAGTATTGAGGGAGGCGGCGGGACAATCTTCAACAAAAATAAAAACCTAACCTACCCACTTTGAATGTACAGTGCGCTATTTACAAGATTGCTCCATCGCTCCATTGAACTTGGTTTCACCTTGAGATTTCAGTGTGGAAACCGTAATGCGTCTGCGGGTTTAGGATTAAGAAATTTTCAAAATTGCATTAATCTCGTTCGTAATTGTTTTTCCATTACTGTTTTCGTGTTACATACCGCAGAGTGAAGTTATATTGTAAATACTTCAACTTCAATGTTCCTAAAATAAACAATTAAAAAAACCAATTTCTTGTTCGAGTGGGTTTAGTTTGATAAGCGTTTAGCCTAGCCTTAGAATTGCCTATGATGTTTGCTTTTCAAGAAATCCTTTAAGTATAAAATCTTCATTGCCTTTTCCTTTTGGAATTAGGAACCACGTTGAACCTTGGACCTCTTTGGCGAGAAACGTTTAAGATTAATATTAAGACATGGGAGACCAAGGTCAAACCTAGGGCATCCAATCCCGAGACATATTTGTAATCCCAGGATTTCGGGATTCTTTTCTCTCAACCCCGAGATCCCGGGAGATTAATCTCGAAATTTCTGGATTTATTCTTATTATTTTCAGTGGCAAAAAAAAACTACATGAATGGGGAGGGGGGGGAATTGAGGCTTAATGGCGCGTCGACAGCTTGGTCATTAGCGCCAACGTCAGTCACAGTGCAGTGGTCCGGGTTGCCACT
Organism: Lithobius niger; assembly: GCA_023313725.1. NCBI lineage: Eukaryota > Metazoa > Arthropoda > Chilopoda > Lithobiomorpha > Lithobiidae > Lithobius > Lithobius niger. The sequence goes on from JAHWFP010242737.1 coordinate 21,395, forward strand.
GCACCACACATTACAGAGATATTATTCAAACCCCTAATCTAAATCTTGTCATACATCTGTACCTCCTGCAAAAATTGAAAAACACCGGACAGGAGGACAGACTTATCGCCCAATTGACGCACAATGTCATGCGGAAGATGGAAACGACGACGAAAACCATCAAGATGGCAACAATCAACAAGGAAGTGCCAGACCGTAAGTGGCCGCTGACACCAATAACATTCAGGAGGGTCAACCCCCCGCAAAAGGAAACAGTGAGTAAGTCGAATGTGACCAATGCGCAAACGCGCCAACACCACCTCCTCACGGCGACTGCGGCGACATGCCGAGTGCCATTCCTCAACAGTGCCTTTAATAGCTCGTAATTTATTGCCGTCCTGTCCATCCCACGAGGCTTGCCAAAAAGCGTGTAACCTCAGACGCAGAGTTGGAAAAGCGTCCGAGGGAACAAGGCTGAGATCCCTTCCGAGAGGGCCAGAAAGGGCCCCTTTTGCTGCAGAATCCGCTTGCTCATTTCCACCTATCACAACATGGCTCGGGATCCAGCAGAAAAGCATGAATGGAAGTTTGCGTTTAATAACTTCATTGTTTAAATTACTCACAAGGTGAAAACTTAGTGAACACAGCTAGTTGGTAGCACGTTCTTCGTTTGTTTGAAATGATCTGCTATTTTTTCGAAGTTTAAATCAATGGGAGCATTTTAAAGTTGTTATTTTTTAATCTAGCTGTGGTACATTTTGCACTATATGTAGACTGTGCTACAAAATTTTGAAAATCGATTCATTGGTTCTATTTCTAGGTGGGGCAAAATTTCTCCAACAAGATAGCAACAACAACAAGAATATTGTAGCTACATTCAAATAGCGTTCAAAAGGCCCCGGGCCTTGTTCACACCTACTGTTTTAGCTACGAAACTTTAATATCGGTTCATTGGTTTGCTATCTAGGCGAAAGCAAAATTCCCCCAACAAGAATAACATCAACAGTACTGTAGTCACATTAAGATTTAGTCATATTCAAAGAGCGTGTAGAAATAGCGTGGTCCTTAATTAATATCTACATTTTAAGTTATAAATGTTGGAAATTTGTTCACTGGTTCGATCTCTAGTTAAGAGAAAATTTTCCCCAACAAGAAGAACATCAACAAGAATAGTGTTACATCAAAATAGTCTTTAAAAGGCTCTAGGGCTTATTCATTGTTTAAGCTACAGAACTTGAAAATTGATCCATAGGTTCGATCTCCAGGTAATGGCAAAGAACCCCAACAACAAGAATAACAACAAAAACAACAACAAGAAATTGCCTTGCTGTGGCGGCTAAACGGTTCTATTGTTGTCACTAAAATGTTTAATGTCGTGAAAAAGTTATGGAGCCACTCCAACTACCGAATTTCGTTGGTGTATGTCAATTCCGGAAGGAACTACAGGGTTTCAAAGTTTGACTTTCGTCATGGAAGTTCACACTAAGGCTTATACAAGGACCGATGTTGCAGTCCTTTTGACCAATGACGCTGCAATATTTTGGTATTTAGTATTTAGTATTTAGCTTTAGTATTTTTTGTGTGTGCAATTGTAATTGCGTGTTAACTTTCATTTCTCTTTCTCACACCATGGTAAGCAAAAGACGAATTTTTATCCATTTTATTTGATGGTGTTGCAAGGACGCTGGAGAATATTTGAATTCCAACCTTGGTCTAGAATTTAGATGTTGTTACTTGTAGTTAGACTTGAGTCAGAAGATGAGAGGAAGGCAACATTAAATTCACGAAAAAAATAATAATTAATTTATAACTTTTTTATAGTCAAAATCCCGGGTTTTTCGGGACTAAAAAATTACCTGGTCCCGGGATTGGATGCCCTAGTCAAACCTAGGCACAGTTTCTCGCCACAGCAAGACAACCTGTCCTATGCAAAGCACTTAATTGTGCACTCTAAAGATTGCCAGTTCACATCACTGAGTACACGAGTTGCACGAGTTACACGAGTTACACGAGTTGCACGAGTTACACGAGTTGCACGAGTTACACGAGTTGCACGAGTTGCACGAGTTACACGAGTTGCACGAGTTACACGAGTTACACGAGTTGCACGAGTTACACGAGTTACACGAGTTGCACGAGTTACACGAGTTGCACGAGTTACACGAGTTGCACACTGGCCAAACTAAGTTTCACAGCTGAGCTGAGACACGGTAATATAAGCTATTAGCGCACAGATTCTTCCGGCAAAGCAAATGCAATTTTGACCAGCAGAGTGATAAAACACTAACCTAAGGACTAAATGGTTAAGGTATACACTACAGGCTAAATAGTGTTGTTTGAAATGTTATAAATGCAGACGTTAAAATCTTCTCCAAGCCCTGTCAATGAATTATTTTTACGTAGTATAATATTTAGTATTTAAAGTTTTTAATATCTTTGTCGAATTTAATCATCGCCGTATATATACATGATTTGAAGCCCTCTTTCCTGCAAAACTAAAACTATTAATATCCCCGTTCCTATTCAATATATTTCGACCAAACTTGTTCAGATAGTAGATAGGTATCGAAGGTATATTTATATAAAAAAAGTACGCAATGCTGTGCAACAGTAAAAGTAGGAGTCACACGTAAATTTGAAAACTGTTCATTTCTTCTTTTTCTTGTCTTGTTCTTGTGTGACACCGTTTCAGAAAAAAAAAACTATTGCTCCTACCAAAAATCTGAAATGTGATCTAAGCCAGAAATTTCCTTGGCCTCACAAAATGACCACTTTTTCAATTGGTCGAACCATTCCGGAGTTACGGGACGCTGAACGATCATTTTGATTGTTTTACATTGTTTTAACCATTGTATTTAGGGAACAATGCCACTAGGCAACCTCCACATCCATTCTTGTGCACATATTAATATGTTTTTGCTGAAAGGTTGCTTGCCAAAGGGTAAAACGAAAGAATCAGCGTTTCAGCTAAATGCATATAATTTTAAGTCGAAGGTCGAACTATGCTACGCTGTTTGAAATTGGCAGCTAGAAACGATATAATGGCGTATTCCTTTCGTAGGTGTAGGCTTTCAGAGCTAAGCTGAATTGTTTTAAAGAGGGCAGCAACAATTGACTGCTTGCATAAACCATTGTAGCGTGACGCCAGCCATGGCCACAGCCGTAAAAAGTGTCACGGATTACAAACAAAAAGGTCAAGTGTGCCGTAAAAAAGGTATATAATTGAAGTTTCACGTTACTTGTTAAAATGTACACGGATAAAAATTGATGATTTTTAATTGAAATAATTAAATGTACAATTGAAAAAATTGCGTCTGTTTAAATGCTGTTGTGCTTTACAAATCATATATTTAAAAACGTAAACCACAACAGTATTTAAACAGATGCAATTTTTTCAATTGTACATTTGAATATTTAAATTAGAAATTATCAATTTTTATCCGTGCACATTTTAACAAGTAAAGTGAAAATTCATCATATAGCCCCTTTTTTTACGGCACACTTGACGTTTTTGTTTGCAATTTTTTTAACGGCTAAACTCTTTTTATTAATGTGGTTGTGAAAGCTCAACCGAGTGCTTTGATAGCCGGTCGATTGTTGACATACTTTCTTTAATACAGAAAAAAACAAAGGTATTTAAAAAAAAAACAACCATCAACTATAGTCAATAATGGATGACAGCACGTGTTTTGCTAGTTGTTCTGTGGTTGTTTTGTGATTTTTGCATTTGGTAGTGTTTAGCTGATATGGAGCATTAAGGACCCATGACGGACAATGAAAATAGTCCGACATTCTAAACGGGTGTTTTCTTTGTTTCTAGACTGCATTCACATTCAGTCCCCCCCCCCTTTTTCAGAGGAATATACAGAAATAACCAAAAACAAAAAAAAAAAAAACTCGCAGTCAACATGATTTTACGTGATGTTGGTAATATATCATTATACTGTTCTTTTTTAATTGTATTTCATTGATAGTTTTCTTTCAACAAATAGGGTAAAATACTCGACGAACACGGAAGAGACCTCGCCGGGCCTTTTTACATCAGAAAATATATAAATCAAAAGCTGTATCTGTCACTGGTTGCCGACAAAACACTATTCTTGCTTGTATATCTCGCTTGAAGTCAACAGTTTGCTTTCATTCTAATTATGTGTATATTAGGACAATGATGTCATCTTTGTTAATCGTCTGACTTTTACGAAAAAACAAAGATGCTTCTTGTCAGCAATCGGAGAGCGGTTTAACTTCATTTATGAAAATTAAGGAACTGATGTTTAGGCCTACTTAATATGAAATGCCAATGTTGAACCAAATGGAACTAACGCAACGAAACATCACTTGGCTTATCTCTAAATACCAGGAGTAACTGTATCCAGGCTCAAACCAAGGACCTCCTGCATAAGAGATAGTCGTGCTAGCCATCATGTCGCTATTCCCCCTAATTGGAAGATCGACTGTTATCTGCTGTTATCCAATTCATAAAAGTACGAGTAGCATTCCGTGTGAGAAATTTGTTATCTTTCTGCAAAACGATTCTAAATCGGAACTAATGCTTCGATTTAGAACCGTTTTGCAGAAAGATAACAAATTTCTCATACGGAATGCTACTCGTACTTTTATGAATTTGATAGCGGTCGATCTTCCAATTATGGGGAATAGCGACATGATGGCTAGCACGACTATCTCTTATGCAGGAGGTCCTTGGTTTGAGCCTGGATACAGTTACTCCTGGTATTTAGACATGGGCCAAGTGATGTTTCGTGCTCACGCTGCTCGTTGCATAAAATTATGTAATACAAGCAAAACCAGCACTGGAAGAGTTTAAAGACAAATATATAGACAACTAGTGCACAAGTAAAACATTAAAACACGATGTTTCGGGGATATGTGCACCCCGTTATCAAGTGTAGATATCAGCTCAAAGGCTTCGTACAAAAACAAAAGAACAAACAATCATTTATAACAGACACTCCTAATAAAGCATTTAAAATAAATTTTCAAAACACGAATTCGTTCCCATAACAAAACAGTTGGGGATATCACAGTTCGAAACATGATTCCCTCTCTCCCGCCCCCCCCCCCCCTCCTGGTCTCAAGTCGTATATGATGCGTGAGGAAACCACTCAGCTTTATTCAACCAGCACTTGCAGGGAAGAGGTTTTCTTGCTGAGCTTCCTACTGCATTTCGCTGTTTTGGCCGGCAAAACATAGGTTCTTGTTTTAAATTTTTTATTTATTTTAATTTTATTAGGAGTGCCTGCCATAACACGAATCTTGTTTGTTGTTTTGTTTTTGTACGAAGCCTTTGAGCTGATATCCATACTTGATAATAGGATGCATATATCCCCAAAACGTCGTATTTTATTGCTTTACTCGTGCACTAATTGGCTATATTTTTATCTTTAAAGTTCGTAGCATATAACAGAGCCTAGGAATTTCTGACTGGAATTACCTAGCAAAATTGTGCTTCTCGCTTTTTTGGCGTCATGGCTTTGGCTGGGTGTGCGATAAAACGCCAAAGTTCGACCTTCCAAGTATGAATCTTTCATTCAACTGATATTTAGTGATATAATTATATTCTGGTATATATTCAACTAATTAGCTGTAATTTTTACTGAAGCTTTTTTGCTGTGTTAGTTGAACTCAGATATTTATCATTATTCTGAAAAGCCTAAAACTGATCCGATACTTGATTTGCTTTTTTTCCCATGATTCTAACGTCCAGCATAGAGCAGGTGCTAAGCTAAATATTGATTAAGGTTCTGTGCCAACAAATGATTGCAACACCATAACACAGTCTGCATAGGTTGTTTATTTATATGCCACCTCTTTTTGCCGTGGTCTAGTATTCACAACCATGTTATAACAAATTCTTTTATGCTTTCGTTGGCTTGGTGTAGCCAGGCGTAACTTTGGGTTTAACCAACTGCCAAGCAGCCATCAATGAACACGGTTGTGTGGTGGTGACCATTGAAAACGTAGAAAAAATTTCATCAGCTTTAAAGAAACTGTCATTGTTAAGGTGTGATTTTCTTTTTATGCGTATTGTAAAGGCTTATTCAGGGAATTTCATTTGCTTGAGAATTTTCTGTAAAGAGGTTTCTTATAATTTATGGCATTCACAAGCTCTAATCTAAAGCCAAGAGAGCATTAAACAGTCTGCAAATTCATAGCCTTTCATTTGGTCGCTAGGCAAGGCTAGATAAGCATTGAGAAGGTATTCAGTCTTGATTTTTTTCAGTTAAGTTTGTGTTTACTAAAGATCTCCAACTGAAAATAAGTGATGTAAAGGGTAAGTCAGAAAGGAACACTAGATAGGTAGTCAGACCATTATTCAAATTGGGGGAAAAAACGAACTCATTTGATGTAGGCTGGCTATAAGGTAAGATTTCACTGACCCGAAGTCAAAACAGCAAAGGAACACAAATAAACTTTCCTGTAAAGTTTCACATACCGGAGCATTCTTGTAATGTTTAGTCCATGTGAAACTTTACTGCTGTATGCAAATGTTATTACAGTTTTTACTTTCGAACACAGTAGATCAGATTTGTTGATATTATTTGGCTAAACGACATTGCTGAAAAATCGTCTGTAAATTCTTAGCCTTTCATTTGGTCGCTAGGCAAGGCTAGAAAAACTGTGAGAAGGTATTCAACTGATTTTCTCAGTCAAGTTTGTGTTTCTGAAGATTTCCAACTGAAAATCAGTGGTCGAAAGGGTAAGTGAGAAGGGAGACAATGGGTGCTAAGCTGGTAAAGACTGATGTGTAGCAGCACCACTGAATATTTTATTCGATCCACAGAGCGTCACAAAATTATTGTGTTGATTACCAGGACGTAAGTTCGCTGCAGTTCTTGTTCACAATTCCTTCATTACACTCTGTATAAAATGGTTTATTTTACGCTGAGAAAGATTACTCCTTCCAAAAATCCTACTTTGGTCGCTCAATCCGCGCCCCTCCTTGCTTCAGAAACGCGATGGTTTGACACGGAATCACATACCGTACTACATTTTTAAATCATATAACTATTAACTTTTGTCGGGCTGAGGACCACAATTTATGTCTTCCTTGGGGTGAACTCCCATTTCGGTAAGGGTAATTTGTAAATCGTCCGAGTTGCTACTTGGTGGCTTCTCGTACAACCGGTGTTGGGTTTTGGGTGGATATCATAATTTCGTAGGACTGCAAACATACCAAAGGTCACACCGTCTTATCTTCATCTCTGTCTTTTATTTCTGGAGGGATTTTATGTCTATTAATTTTCACGTTGATTCCTATACATGTAAAATTCAACAATAACAGTAACAATAACAATTAATTTATTATATCATCTACTTTGCTAATCATCTACTTGGTGGCAACACACTAGAATGTGTTTAGATTAACCAGCAAAGCTGGTGTAATTTTTTTTAAAGATTACTTTTTTCCTACTTGATTGGACCTTGCGCTCACGATCTGCAGTTAGTTTCCTTCCCTCCTTTGTCTTCAGCAAATTTGTTCCTATTATCGTCATGGAGCAAATATTCGCTAACTTAACAAAACAAAACTCTTGCAATAAAAGGGACCCTGTCTGGTAGTGAGCTACCTGTTTATAAAAACAATGTATACTGTAAACAATGTATAGTGTAAACAATGTATACTGTAAACAATGTATGCTTTAGAGTATAGCTGGTAAGCATGTTATAATCTACTGGTGGATGAAAATATAAACAATTGTTACAACAATAACTTTGCACTTACACGCCACTTTAGGGCCACGTGCTTTTACTGTAACCCCTGTTTTCGAAAAAGGCACTTCTCCGTTTGACTCGCTATCTGTGTGCTATATTTAGATTTGCCAAGCTTCCATAAATAGCTATAGACATGTTTTTATCATATCAAAAACCAAAACAGGTAAAAGGGGCAGCCAAGTTACGAATGGGTCGGCCCATCAAAGGAGTGATCAACACACCAAAACATTCGCCAACTTAATCGCACCGCTTAATAGTTCGAAGGTTAAATGAAAACTAGAACATTGCTACTTTCGGTAGCAATGTTAAAATTTTCATTTAACCTTCAAATTATTAAGCGGTGCGATTACCTTGGTGAATGTTTTGGTGTGTTGATATCACTCCTTTGAAGGGCCGAACCATTCGGAACTTGTCGGCCCCTTTTACCAGTTTTGGTTTTTGACATGATATCACTCCTTTTTTTTAATTGTGTATTGACTCAACCCCACTACCGGTGCAGCTGTGTAATAAAGTGCCACATAAACAAGAAATTGGTCAAAATAACGCAATTTGCAATGGAGGACGGCGATAAGCCAACCTTTGCCTATGATCGACAGCAATGGATAGCTCCGTTATCAGACGTATGATAACAATTTGCAACGTTCCGAAGCAATCCCCGCTTCATTATCAAGCAGGGATTGCTTCGAAAAGTCGTAAATTGTTTTATTTATGTGCACTGTACTGGATTTCCATTTTTAATCGTTATATCTTAGTGCCTATACTTTTTCATTTACACACGACTGAAAGAAAAGGAGTTCATTTCACTTTTATTTAGCTTCAAATTTTATCCGGCAGCTGTTATTGGAAAAAAGACGAACACATCTACATATTTTGCATATCTACTCATTGTGTTTAATGCCATTTACTGGCATAGAATTGTACAACGCATGCACGTCTATGATTATGTAAGTCAGGTATTCTGACTCGTCACTATGCGTATCGGTCGAAAATGGGTCAATACCGAACGTCAAGTAACATGTGATGCTGGATAATGGCATAACAGATAACAAAAAAAAATTCACATCGATATCCATTTAAAATGTAAATTGGATTGCTACTCTTTAAATTAACCCGAAAACTGACTGACGTGGTAATGTAATGGTCTTTGATCCCACGGGTGGTAGAAGGGATTGAAATTTATTTGTAATTTTACGTTTATGTTCCTTTTTATGAGATTGTCATCATAGAGAGACAGCAAGAGCAAATCTCATAATGTCCAAGAAAGATAAGAAAAATTTATTGAGAGTGGAAAACCGCACCATAATGCACTTTGAATAGGAGGGGGGGGGAGAGATGAAGTCAATATGGAGACGGTTCCATGAATGAACGACCCGATTGGAGAAAAAGTATTTTCAGGTTTCAATGCAGAACATGACGTTTTTGAGTGTTTGACAATTGTGGACCCATTTCTTTTACAGAGAGCATTCCTCAATAGGAAAAGGATGGCAGTTCTCCACAGAAGTAGCACGGTCGCCTTTATGCAATAGGATCAATAAGACGTATATTCTGGAGGTGTGGAAGGTTCCAGTGCAGATGATGTGCAATGAGTCAGAAATCAGGGCAAAAAGAGTGTAGCGGCACTGTTTTACCGTGAAGCTAGATGATTACCAAGACTATGACTGGGATTTAGAAAGTAAGTTCTGTATATTAGCAGACATTATTAACAGAACAAGCGGTGTCGCGACTGGCGAGTCCTTCTATAGACTGCTACTTCCGCCACTTTCTGTCTACTTCCGCATCATACTTCGGGTTAATTTTATTCATTTTAACTAATTTTTGGACGCTGAATCTAATGGTCAAAAGCATTTGTCTCTATTTCGTACCGTTCCAAAGTTGGAATAGGCAAAAGACGAATGTCCAAAGTCGTTGTTGTTGTTTTCCCGCTTTTAAAGCTTTCTTCTCTTAAGTCGTCATCAGTTAGACAAAATTATATTATGAGGAAAACAGTAAGGGCGCGTTTACGCAGCGACTCGCCTTTTCATTCTTTCAGCTAGAACTCAATCATTGACATTGCCATGGTAACAACGATAAATGGATTAGCTAAATCCGACATCGTTTGAGTAAATACTTGCAGTCTTATAATCCGTGCCAATAATATAAAGAATTCCTCATGACGAAACAACTTTCCCAAACGCTTCTAAACTCACGCTATTTGCTGTTTTCGTTGCGAGGCGGCAGACATAAAACCGCCGCCATGTTGGAATTTGAGGTGATTTCTAGCTTCTAGCTGCGAGAATGCAAACGCGAGTGGTGGCGTAAACGTGCTCTAAAGACACTAAGACTGGGGTTTTTTTTATATTTATTTTGGCGTTTGTTACACCATCCTCAGATCAAGCATTATTTTAAAAGGACATCTAAAAGAAGGGTTAAAACACTCCACAGGAACAGAACGAGCTTTGTGAGGAATCCTCGGGCATCTTGATTAAAACAAGCATGAACACCCAAGTTGTCACCAAACGAAGTCTCTCCCGGCTCGAATTCTCAGTATGACCTAAGACACATTTAAAAAATGTATTCGTGCCTGATGATTGTACAGGGTGGTCCAGAAAGGGCCAGGCAATCAAAACTGGTGACTTTTAAGGTGTTGGCACCTAGTCATGTAGCTATCAGTTACCTAGGCAAAGTTTTCCAAAGTCCTCGAAATGCTAATTTTTCAGCCATTCTTCGTAGAACCCTGACGGTAATGAAACTTTTAGAGAGTGACAAAGCATGACCAGTGAAAAAGACAGAAGGCAATTCAGATAATTCGTTTAATAAATATCGATATTGCAAGCAATAATTGTGTTGTGTACTGTCCAAGTGGTTTCCTACCAAACTATTTCCGTGATGGAAAAAAAAACAGCAGTCCTCAAAACGACGTGGATTCCTACTAATGAATGAGTAGATAAACAGTATCAGTCATACGGCACTCATACTGTACAATTTTCTAAGAATAAAAGAAATATTCTCGAGTATCACGACCACTCATGTCAACAGTTAAAGTCAGCTGATCAAGTAAAAAAAATTGCAATACTGATTGCAGACAAACTGTCGAAATCAGGAAAATCTGAAAACTGTGGGAAAAAAAATAAAGCTAAACTATGTGAAATAATATAGTAGCCATTACAACTTTGTTGGTGGTGTTGAAATGACATCTCAGATGCTTTTAACTATCTCCGTAATTACATCAGATTAAAAATAGTTGGACTATGTTGAGTTACTGTTTATTTATTCCTTATTAACAGACTCCACATTACTCTGGACACCTGCTAACTGGGTTTTATATTATCAAAATTCTTTCTAGCAATGAAGCTTAATGGCAGGGAAAAATTCTTTCGGACAGCACAACACAATGACTGCCTGTAATTTCCATATTTCCTCAACTAATGATCCAGGGATCATTTTATTTTTGCCTCGATCGTGCCTAGGCAATGTGTACAGAATTCTAATTTAGACTCACGTTCTACGAAGCCTGGTTGGGAGGTTAACAATTCGATGTACACGAACAACATCGTCAAGGTCGGCTAAGGGGGGGGGGGGAGATGAGGCTTAATGGCGCGTCGGCTAAAGCTACGTGTTTAGATGTCCCCCAATGCTCCTATATATGAGGGACTGTTTTATTTCCTAGGCATTACCACTTTTGTTTACCAGGGGCTTAACCCTTTCTGTACCGACCTGCTTAATTTAGTTTGGAGAAAGTCCCCCAACCAAGTTGACCAAGTTGTCGACGCGCCATTAAGCCTCAATCCCCTCCCCCAACCACTGGAATGTGCTTGCTCGTTTTACTCGTGGTTCAGTCTGAATTTTCTCTTTCGATGTCACCAAAGCTAGTTTTCACTTTTTCCGCAATTTATTTATAATTTCGTAAGCATCTTCTACATCATTAAAAAAGTATGAGTATCGTGTGTGCGTGTACTTCTACTCCTCTTGAACCAAAACACCTACAAAGATAATAAAATTTCGCTTCCGTTAGGCTTAGTTTTGTTGCTGTAACTTGATTTTATCACCCTCAAATATGGGGAAAAAACCCGGCAAAAATAACGTCAAAGTTTTTTTTTTACCCTCATGACGTTTGTTTATGATGTCATAGTTTGTTCATGCAAAGTTTATTATGCCTGAACAAACTTCACCTAATAAAACTATGCCGTCATGAGCAGTTTTTCGCGAATTTGACTGCACTATCCATCAATTTTGTGAGACTCTTGGGATCAAAGAAACTACATTCAGGTAAACTAATCAGATGTATAGAAACTTTACTCCAAAATAATAACAATAAATACACACTTGAATGGACGACATGTTTTGTATCATTACGAAGTAACAGAAAAACGATATATTGATCCCAAAATCAGTGGGAAATCGAAAGAAATCACAATGCTATTGCTGTGTTTACTATGTTTTCGGATAGGCCATTATTGACACGTGTTATGAACTTTGAGATTGCCGTTCAGTGTACGAATGTAGAAATAAACTTGGTAGCCAAAAATAAATTACAAAGGACGACAGATTTTACATCCTCCTGTCAGTAAAGCGACATTCGGTATGCAGGCACGTAGTCGTAAATAAATTAGTCGTGTTCCACTGAGCGGAATAGTCGTGTTCCGTAAATAAAAGATGGACACCATTTTAGGTATTCTGAATATTTTGTATCACTCTGAAACCCATTGAAACAGCAATGATCCCCGTCATACACCAATGACAGTTCATTAATTTCCATATTATAATAGATGAAACAGGTTCCCTTCCAGTCATACAGCCATTAAGCCTCATCCCCCCCCCCCCCCCAGTCTATACAGCGCCAGCCCTGGTCTTCAGCGGATGCATTTTCACTTCTTCGGCAGAGGAGAAAATTTATGCAGGATAGTATTGCCTCTTTTACAAAGCTCAGCCTGAATTTGACACTCATGTAAATCACCCGACAGATTTTCTCTCAGCTCTACACCCGACAAGTTACTGTAGAAGCTCAAATTAGTTTCGTTCTATTCAGATCTGAAGGTTCAACCTTTTCAGATTTCCTTCAAAGATTAACCCGACAGACTTCAAAGTGTGGAATGGCAGACCTTCCGTCTCAGCCCTGTAGCATAGCCTGTACACAAGGAACTGAAGAGGATGTTTACTGGGTGCCAGGAGAACAATGTCATCAGCGCAAGCAATAATATTTAGTGGAGTTCCATTGACCCCAAGAGCCCATAGGTAAGCCATCTATACCACGTGCCATGGCTGTTTGCTGTAACGTGCATATCACGTGGCTGGTTTAGTCCAATCAGACGGCCAAACAGCCGTTCTCGTTCATCATTGGCTAACTCATGGTGACGTCACAGCAAACAGCCATTGCGCATGGTTTAACTCTTTGACGGTTTTATCCAACGCAAGTCAGAAAAGAAACGAGACAGTGGGCTGCTCTGACTATCACTGCACTTTGCCGTGAAGGGGAAAGTAATTACTACAACGAATAGCCAGAAATGATCGAACGTAACAGTCACCAGCTAGGTAATCATGTGAGACCTGATCGTTTGCCTTGGAAACATCAGCAAAGCAAGCATACGTTCGAGCCAGCTTTGCAGTATCTGCGAATTACCTTTTTCACAACATAAAAGGCTAGCAACGTAGAGTATTTACGTTCGATACCAAAATGAGCATCACAGGTGTTAAACATATGTCCCAGTAAGGTCAACACAATGAAGTGTAGGACCTTAGCCAGTGGGCGTATTAATGCAATCCCCGATAGTTATCACTGTGTGTCGGGTCAGCTGTTGTTTTACTTGAGGGTGGGTAGAATAGCAGATTTAGTGGCCACGTTGGGGCAATGAGCATTAGACAAAGTGGCTGGAAGAAGGAGCGCTAGTGGTTGTTGGATGAGGTAGCCCGAATTAACGGAGGCGCTTCATGGTGAGCCCATCTGGGCCCAGTTCTTTGTCATATTTCATTTCCCCAAGAGGTGGTTTACTTCAACGGTGTAAACTTCAGGAAAAAATACCCTATGTAAGTGGAAGTACTGACCGAGTCATTCCGACTCCCTGGATTGTTGGAACTGATCCAGTGCTTCTGGTTCGGTCACCTAGCTGACCTAGCTGAACTGGTGACGAGAGCCAGCTCAGTAAGGATAACAAGTCTGATATGATGCCAGTGGATCAAATATTGCAGCAAAATGGGGTAGGCCCGTCCGGGGCACTGCACGTGCATGACTGAGACTTAAATATTTTAAGAAATTTTACAGAAATAATATTATAACTAGGATAGCCCCTCTTATGTGGCCGGTTTTATATATAGATCATTGTTGTGATGACCCGTTTGAAACTATGAAAATATTATGACTGGGAAAAAAAGATGCTTGTTGAAAAGACAATTCGAATCATTACTTCCACAGACAAATCAGTTTGAAAGACCACAAACAAACAAAAGAATAAAGATTATCGAGATTCCGACTACGGATGTAATTAAAATACGGATTATCCAGATTCCCACTACGGATGGCATTAGAATACAGATTATCGAGATTAGATTATCGAGATTCCCATTACGGATGTCATTAGAATACGGATTATCGAGATTCCTACTGCGGATGTCATTAGAATACAGATTATCGAGATTCCCACTTCGGATGTCATTAGAATACGGATTATCGAGATTCCCACTGCGGATGTCATTAGA
>JAHWFP010242737.1:39459-65784 GCA_023313725.1 Lithobius niger
ACTGAGAACGAAAGGCTGAGGCTATCAGCTTCGAATGAACACATAAACTGAAACGCCGAGTACTTCGTCTTGCATGAAAACTAAAAACCATAAGCCGAGTCATAGAGCTTCGCATGTACACTGAGAACGAAAGGCTGAGGCTATCAGCTTCGAATGAACACATAAACTGAAATGCCGAGTACTTCGTCTTGCATGAAAACTAAAAACCATAAGCCGAGTCATAGAGCTTCGCATGAACACTGAGAACGAAAGGCTGAGGCTATCAGCTTCGAATGAACATGGAAAATGAAGGTCTAGTCCTTCATGTATGCATGAACACTGAAAGGCTAAGTCCTACCGCTTAGCAAGACCAGAAACACAGCCAAAATCCAAACATTACAGCCACAGTGGTGGCCGTCATCAGTAAAAGAAGCATTGGGATGGAAAGGAATCTGTCGAGCCATGTACTCTTTCCACTGATGACAGCCACCACTGTGGTAGAGATATTTGGATTTTTACGATATTACCATTCATGTGAAACTGAAGGACTCGGCCTTTAATTTCCTTAGTAATTTGCCAAATAAGTTTTCATTATCAAGAACGTAAGTTAGAGTTTTGAAAGCGTTCAGATACAACCATAGTTCTAACCGGTGTAATATTGATTATGATGTTTCAATGCAAACGGGAACTTTAACACATAAAATTAAGCAAATTAAAACATTAAAACCAAGAAGTTAATATGAAACCATGATTCAATAGTGGGACGTAAGAGATCCTAGGATTTTTTTAGGAAAGAGTTTCTCTCCATCCCGAAATAGACTTAGCAGTTGAAAAGGACGTTAATTAAAATAATTGCTTTTCATTTTTTAAGGATGAAATGTCTGTCATAAAACAATCACCCAGAATTACAAATAAATTTTACCATTATGGATGAGTTACATTGGAGCCAGTCATGAGAGTGGTAATGTATAGTTATGCTGTATGGGGAATGAGGCATTGGGCAAAACTAATAAAGAATGACCCACGGATCACTTGTCAAGGATGAAATGTATGGACGATGGGAAGACAATAAGACATGGATAGTGTAACGTTTTTCTTAGGGAAACAAATGAATGAATATGACTGGTGACCAGAAAATAACAACAATGAAATTATAATATACACAACAGCAATTTGTATCGGATATAATTCTTAATGTTTATTCATTTACTAGGTATTATAACGATTGTGCAAGATCTTTTTGTGAAGAACTATAATGGAAACCAAAGGAAAAGTAATCAAGCTGCGTCGAAAGGAAAATTGCTTGAACGTTCGTTTGCGGCGTTTTGTCAGAATCATTATAGACCAGAATAAGAACGATGAAAATTTATCTTTCTTTGAATTTCTGTTGAGCAAACACCGGCACATATTTCTAAAGCTGATCTGGATAATGGTATTCTCTGTATGTGTCGCATTATTAATCTATCAGGTCAATGATAGATTTGAATATTACTTCCAGTACCCAGTTGCTGTTGACGTCGAAATTGCACTACAGGTGTTCAAGAAGGCACCAGAGGTTACTATATGTCACCAGTATCCTCCTGCCCTACTACAGTTGAAAAAAGGTTATGGTTTACCTGATATTTGCCTATGGGTAGGTGACTTTCTTCGTGAGAACCATAATATCAGCGTAGAAACAATATGGCAAGCCCTAAACATATCAGCTGTCATACTATCGGCTAAAGCTTTTAATGCATCAGCTAAAGCTTTTAATGTATCGGCTACAGCTTTTAATGTAAGTATTTAACTATGATCATTGGAATGATTACTATTAAGCAAAGCCTGTTAGTTTAAAAAATTGCAAACAATAAGACACAGTTCTGCAATAGGAAAGCTCCTTTTCAAGCAAAATACGATTAAACATTGTCAAACGTTGCCTCAAATATTAATAGAATCCAAACAAGAAATTAGGAATAGATCAATAACTCGCTTAAAAAGAGTGGCTGAAACTGCATTTTCAGCTAACATTTAGCTAAAATAGTTTGCTTGAAGAAGATTGTGTGCTATATCCGAAATGTTGCATTTTGTGTTTTGCTTTTTGAACGACTTTTGGACTTATTTTGAAGGGAGACCGTGACTTATTGTATATTTTTATTATTGTAACTACTGGGTTGGCGATACTTTTTATTATTTTTTTACTTTGAGTGGTTGAAAGATTCTGTCCGTCGTGTCCCTGGCTGGTAGCTATCCAATCTCTCCATTCGGCTGTGCTAGCTCACCTTGATTGGAATTTTTAAGGATCCACACTAACCTCTAGATGCACGGGGACATGTAAGACATGCTGCATTTTTTAAATAACCCTATTTTATTCATAATGAATAAAGCATGATGTCCCTTATGGAACTGGAACGCAAATTGGTACCCCACCGGGCAGGAAAGAACAGTTCGCTTTATGCTGATTTCATGCATAAAACTTTAAACTGTAATGCGGCTGCACCATTCGTTATCACAGTATTTCAGCCTGAAGCACGGGCACGTTCCCATGAACCTTTGCCTTCACATGTATGCCAGTGTGTGGCCAGCCATGTTTACCAGGTTCCCTCTATTTTCTCTTCTTCCTTCCGAATCCCGCCCCAACTCCCCTTCCTATTTTCTATTCTTGTTTATGCTTTGAAAACCTGAATCTCATCACCGCCTCGATTTGATTTCACGTGTGAAGTGTATAACGACGTCTGGCACATTACTGCTGTAGATACGCTTTTAAATGCAAACCAGTTTGGTATGGCGCCCTAGAATTTTTATGTATGAAATCTATCTGCATGGCTCTGGTACTGTACTGCACGATTCATTTTTTTAGTGGGAAATCGATATTATATACTAGGAGTGAAATTCAGCTGGTGCCATCCCACTTCACGAAAAACATGCTTCATTCTCCCAAAACGTAAACAACAACGGTACAGAACAGGGAAAAGCAATAGTAGGGGAAAGGGGGTTAGAAAACGTGTAGAAGAAAAGGAGGAAACGATGTCAGAGAAAAATATGTAGGAGGAAGTGATGCCGAAAGAGGGCCTGGAAAGTGGTGAATGTACTCGCAGAGTCGCGGCACATACTGTTGTACCACAACGTGCTTCGAATTATACCTTTTGAAATCGGTATTAGCAGTTTTCCCGAAATCTGTATTAGTAGCTTTCCGTTTTAAATTCTATAAAATTCGGCAAACAAAGCAGAGGCTTGTGAAGCACCCTACTCCCAAAAAAGCCATAGCAGGGGATTCCGAATAAGAAGTCGAGCATTGAGCCAAGGGCAACGTGCCCCGGAAGAAAATTCCAAGGAAAACCATCCCTTTCAGTGAAAAAGAATTGACGGCAGTTTAGTCTTGAAACAAACTCCTGTAAATTAAAGCGATTGCTGTAGAAATTGCGTGTGAAAAAATCGGAAAGGGTGATGTCAAAAATTCTCAAAAAAAATTGATAGGATAGAATCACATCACCCCTGTCAAATCTGCTTTGAAGCGAGGGAATGTAACGCTGTGTAAGACGTTCATAATAAGGAAGATATCGAATAGGGGAATTTGCTACCTCTTCATCAACTTACGTAGACAATTTTCGAGTTTATCAAACTGTGTAGGATGAAAGGTCTGATTATTTGTGAGCAGCAGACGAGAGTAGGTCTCACGATACTCTTGCACAACAAGTCAAATAGGTGAGCCGTGAAAGAGAATATTTTTTTACACTTAGCGGGCTAACCAGAAAGCTTTACGAGTCCGTAAGTCCGCATTGATGTCAAACTTCATTTTATCGTCAATAAAAAATGTATCGAAATTGACGATGCATAGACGATGCAAATTGACGATGGATAGAGTTAGCAGAGAATACACATCAGAGATGCAATAAACTTTATACGGATTGTTTATCACAAGGTGTAAAATGATGCATTTTTAAAGATTAAGTGCAAAAAAGTTGTTCTTCATCCAAGGTTGAACATACCTAAGGGCAACTTCGGACATTCTTCAAAAGTTGGACCAAACTTTTTCAAATTGTCAGCGTAATAATATTGTCAGCACCAAGTCTGGCAGAAAGATCAGACATATAAACATTAAAGTGAAGAGGAGATTAGTCTCCGAAGCTGTATTTTTTATATATTCAGCGGCTTATGCTGACAATTTGGTTAACTTTAGGCTAGCCGGAAATAAATTTGGCCAATTTTGACTAACATTGATTTCGGTTGAATTCTGCTTGGGATTTTTTTGCGATATGTGTAATGCCATTATTATTTTGTTGCATATGAAAAAAAGGATTATTTATTAACTTGATGGAAACACTAAATTCAGCCTACTTTTCACACAATAAAGAAGTTTCTTAATCGATTCAATTTTCCTGGGCTCATACATGCACCACATATAAAGTTTTTAAACTCTGAAATAATTTCCTTCTTCTCGAAAAGATTCTTTTTCAGCAATATGTTTCTGATCTCTGGTTCATCGTGTTTAATTCCTTTCATATTAATGGCAGAATGAACTTTATCATTGTAACTTTTAATTACTTTATTTATTATGTCTATCCACTTCTGATTACCTAACAATGTGAATCATTTCCACATGATACTTTTCAATGTGCGGTTGAGGCGTGCTACGATGCTCGCTTTCAGTTCCTCCTTTGTCGTATAATGGTTTATTTTGTGGCGTTTTGTTAGTGCTGCAAAATCTTTGTTGTAAAATTCCTTGCCATCGTCCATTTGTAAAAATTTCATAGGACTTGACGTGATGTTTAATGTTTCAGAAAACGCCGAGGTGACATCCTCAGCATTCTTTGATTTCACTGGGATCGCCCAAGCTTACTTTGATAAAACGTCAACAGCAGTTAATAAGTATTCGACATTTTGTTCCAAGAAAGGTATCACTAGACCAAGTCGGCTTGAACTAAATCACCTATCCTGTAACTGATAATGCGCCTCCTCAGAAAATGCTGTCTAGCCTGTTTATGCAATTCTTCGACTAACGTTTCCATCAGATTTTTTTAAATTCACATTCCCAAATTTACTTTGGTTTTCATAGCCGTGGTGACAGCTGCTGTGGCCAACATCTCTTTCGGACCCGTTTTGCTAGATTTTGTTACTTTTGTGGCATTGGAAGTCAACTTTTTGGCAGTTTCGTGCCTTCGTTCCAAATCTGGTTTGGTAGAGTGTTCAGTGTCATGCTGTTTGCAGGTTTCATCTAGAGAATTGATACCGGCATCCCCTCAGTTTGGTCTCTTGTTCAGTTTTCTTCCGGGACCACAGTAGTTGTATCCTGGGATCGAAGTTCTACTAGCAACTTGTCTGTCGTGCTGCTCAACAATCCAGAGCCTCTACCCTTCTGAATACGAGCTTTCCTCGTGCCATATTTTACACTTACCCTTCAACAGTTGCCTATAATTCTTAGTCACAATGTGCCTGATATTTTTACTGCCTGTCACTTTTTTGCATTTTATGCAGTACATCTATGTTTATTTATAAAATAAGAACTTGAAGGCAACACATAAATATATTTTGAGGCTTGGCGTAGTTCAACTGAAAGATGAAAGCGTTCAATTATATGACACAGCTGATATCAATAAACGATCATCGACTAGTAATTTACTGAATTTCCCCCAGGACGTTACGTGTATCATTTGCAGCCCTGCCGCTTGTGGAAATACCAACTTGGTTTATAAATTTCATTTTCAACTCAGTTCCTTGTATAACACTTGTACTCAAGGCAATAACTCATACTAGTACCATGAGTACGAGCCAATAGTGGGTACGAACATGAATACTCCCATCAGCAAAATTAGAATTACAGTTCAGAACCAAGATTTATTCTCTCACCTGCACCAAAGCTGCATTCACGTGAAAAGTGTGCTTGTCATGACTGCTGATGGTTCGTCATATCCCGTAAATGATAAAATTACTTAGGTGAACAAAGCTGCCACATATTTCTTTAGCTTGATAAAGTATAAAGTGAGTGACAAGACAGTCGATAAATAAAATATACCATTTTGCAAGGATCATTAAAAGCTTAGTAAGTTACTCTCCATAGTAACAGGCGGAACTGACCAACAGAGGATCATTATTGGTCTCCAATAATGCATCTACCACAGACGATACAACGAATTTGATTTTGAAACATAGATGTGCTCTTTGACCACAATCCAGAAGGTAGTTTTTCGTTTGCCATGCCTTTTTCCATCCTACTGGGATTTTGCAAAGAATATACAAAAATTGTTATGCTTGTCAACTAACACTGGTGCTTATTCGATGGCCGGACGATGATGCTATATTCAAACTGCTAGGCGTTGATGATGGCAAAAAGTCTTGGACCAAGTGACGTGGTATCTCCCACACGTGATTCATTCGGACAGTCAAAAAACAAACTGTGTGCCTTGGTATATTAGGGCATCAGCATCCACCTTGCATTCAGACACTGGTATTCTGACCAGCTGTACCTTCCCACATTGACCAGTTTTACTTGGAGACTCATTACCACTTTGGCTAATGAACATCCAAGGTGGATAGTAATAGGTTTTCAAATGGCTAGGGACAGTGATACGAAAGAATCCTGCAGTCTTCGATCACTGCAGCTTTACAGACGTCCACGTAACACTCAATTCCAAATATTGCCCTTTTCTGGATACGATTGCACCAAGTAAAAATCTCTAACTTGTATCAATTCAGTACTACGGCTCTGGAACGTTTGGCCCAGCCTTCGAAGTTAACACTTATTCGAAAATTTTCCCCACTGATGGCCGTAGACTTTATGAAGCAAAATACAAGGTTGTCCTTGACAGTTATAGATTTGCAAGTAAAAATGCGCTTCAGTACCGATGTTCCGACAAACACAAAAGCTTACGCATTGGCCATTAGTGATAGAATAATGCATTTGACATAAGACAGGAGTAAAGTTGAGGTATTAGTATGATATTTTCCTTTTTATAGAGAGGTGAAAAAATGTTTAAAAACATAACAGTCTCTCTCACTCACCATTAAAAGCAAAAAGTGTTAAAATACATCAAAGTGGGAAAGTGCCTACTTTCCAGCTTTCCAATTCTCAGCTAAAGAGAGGGAACATGATGCTTCCACTCACTAGAACGCATCATGGTAGATTATTATTGGCGAGCAAGGCGGGTAAGGGATTAAGCTTGACATTTTCCCGTACCCAAACTGTTGGTGTAATTCCATTTTTCCCGCCACGTTAACTTTTGACTTCGACCCATCAGTGAAAAGTCGCTGTTATCGGACATCCTGATAGAACTCCTGCAAGTACTCCTGAATTGAGTGGTCTACGTCATGTCCTGATAATGTACCTTATTTATTTTCTAATTATTTGTTTCGTAGCTAAGTTTTCTTTTTTTTGACTGCTTTTTGGATCACTAAATTTACCTTCATCAGTTATCATCATTATTTTGTTGAAATAAGTACTTTTATTGGTGTTTATTGGTGTTAAATCTATCTATTTACATATTCAATTGCACTGTTATGCATCATTTTCTAAATTTTTAATTTCGCTGTGAAGCCTGGCACTGCAGTGCTACTTCAAGCAAAGTAAAATAAAAGTAATTACCTTGCAGGGAAAGGGGAACACTTTGGGAAGCTGCCTGATGGAATGTAAAACTACCACTTGCAACATGCCAAAAGCCCACTAGCATCTCATTCAGCCTCGAGACACGGTATATTTCAAATGGCCTTTCTTCACAGGACTGTTGGAGCTTTTCACAAAAATCGCCCTTACCACCCCAAATCTTCCGCCATGCTAGTCTCTTAAATAAAACCATGGGCCACGCAGGAACGGATTGCACTGCATGTTGTCACGCAGCATACTGAATGGCTGGCTGCTACTAACAAATTGCAAATGAACCTCCGAAGCTAATTAAAGCTCTCTAAGGCTGACCAAAGGTGGCCCCTTTGCATGAAGGCTGACCACTGGACATAGCAAAAATGCCCCTGTTGCCAAATGCAGGCTACTGTGGTGCACAGGGTCTAACAAGGGTTGGGGTTGACAACAAGGGTCTAACAAGGGTTGGGGTTGACAAGGCAATCTAAACCCCATGAAGTGTCTGGCAGAACACGTAAAAGGTTAAAGGCCCGACAGTCCTTATCTTTAAGTTTGTGATAGGGTGGAAGCCAAGACAACTTAGAATCAAACATCAGACCCTGGAAACATGTATGCACGACAACGGTAATTTGCGCCTCTCCTAAAAGCAAAGACTTGCGTGCACTGTCAGTTGATGGCAAAAGTGGACACATACTGTTTGGAATGGAGAAAACAGTCATCCGTTACTGATTGCCTGGCTCAGCATCCAGTTAACTGAGAGGTCCGATCGCAGGTCTGCATAAGAGATCCCCGAAAGCGAAGGCTGAAGTTATCAACAAACATTCATAGGGAAACAGTGGCTTGCTGTGCAATTCGACTGATATCAATGGCAAAAATAATTATACTATGAATACATCCCTGAATAAAACATTCTCTAAATAACGCAGGCAGTAAAGAATTGCCCCTGAGTAGAAAGTCTAAAGGAAAAGAGGTATCTGTTCCCTCAAGCCATAGTCGTAGAATCTATACAGAACACGGTAAAGCCAGGTCATATCATAAGCTGTTTATAAATCAAGAAGACTTGCAATAAATGTGAAAGCAGGCAAAAACCCTCCCTTATTCTGATTCAGGGCAACCAGATGATCAATATTCGACTGAAACCTTTGGAACCTGCATTGCTTTCTATATAATAATCCCTGTGACTCCATCACTAAGACGCCATTAAGCCTCATCCCCCCCCCCCCTCATCACTAAGACCAACCTCTCGCCCAACCTATTGCCTAAGCTATTCAGAGTGGTTGATTGATTAATGGAAGGAGAAATTGGGTATTTTCCTAGTTTTATATCTAGGATTACCACTACACCGTTCCATCTTGTTGGAATATATCCATCTATTCAGACATGATTGAACATCACCAGCAAAAACTACTGGGAGGTCACAGACATATTCTTTAACAGCTAACAATGAATATCATCCGGCCTCGCGGCAACTTTGCCAGGGCCGAAACAAAATTCCTGCCAAATGAATGTTAGGTTATAATCTTCCTGACCTTAAAAATTAAGGTCTATCAATGAGCCTACTCCATATGCTTAATCTCGAGTAAAACAGGATCATCATGGTTATCACTCGACACCATGGAAATCCAGATACTAGACATTTACCGATATCTGGCATGGAAGAGATCACAACATTCCACCACTGTTAATTGTGAACTGGGGAAAACACATCCCTCCCTGTGATTTGTGGTACCTTCTTCCACACTTGCTGTAGTGGCGTGGAGCACGTGACAGATGAAAACTGACGCTGACAATGAAGTTCGTCTATCTTCATGGAAGACATACCTGCCATGGACAGCAGGCATGGCATCACTTAAAGGCCACAAAGTTCTCAATAGTTTGCCTGACCTTATATGCACGCAATTCAGAAGTGGAAGACAGCCAGATATTTTGAGTGATAGTCTAGGCAATCGTGAGAAAGTCGTCAAATTCGGAAGAAGGAAGGGTCCATTCCGTAGTCTACTTTAGCGAGATTTCTGTGGTTGTTGTGTTCGTTAAATAAACATCATCCAAAAACCTCATTTTGCATGATGTTTATTCTTATATGACACTTTAGCCACTCTTCAATTTTTGTCTGTTTTTCTTCATCCGCATCTTTTGCACTGTGCTTCTCTGGATTTTGGCTGCATTTGCCGGGTTTGTGCTCTGAATTGTCATCTATTTCGCATTTCCTCGACAAGATTTTTGGGTTGGCAATTTGTTAAAGCTCTTTAGCTGTGTTCCGTATTGCTGTCCAACTAAGGCTGGATTTGTCCAAGTATGGGTGCAAGTGAACAATGCATAGATGTTCACATGCCATTGTAGTATTCCTTTCTAAAATAGAAGAAAGAGGAAAACAAACTACCTAGCTGCATTGCCACTCGTCAAACCAAAAACCTTGGACATCTGATTGGAAGTTACATTCCAAACGTGTGGCTTCTGATAACTTTAATTCCAAATCACTCTGTGGGCATTACATGGAATATGAGAAACGATTTTATGTTATTACATGACAGCAGATCATCCAGTCGTTTTCAACATTGCGTCATGGGTAACTCTTGTCAGTTTCATGACTACGTGCAATAAAATAATATTCCGGTTTTTTTTTTTTACCTGATTAGGCCTATATCACAATTTTCAACATGAACCGTTTTGAGTTTACCCCAGTACTTCTTCCCCCAGTGTGTAAGGTTAAACACTGAATCAGTTAATTTATACAAGAATTATATGAACCGACTTCAGGCTCAACTAACTTACCTTTAAAAAATTCAAACATATGGATTTTTTTCTGTTATCACTTTTTTCTTTAATTCTAATGTATCGTTTCAGGGTTCTGCTTCAGTTCCGTTCAGGTATGAAGAAATTCCGCTCTATGAGGGTACATGTGCAAGATTTACACGTCGTAAGTAGTTTAGTGCAGTTTATGGATGGGGTTGTAAGTTTTGAATATCTGATTACCATACTGGATTATACTCACAACACAAATACAGTGAACAATATTTTATCTACCTGAAACGTGAAAACACAACAATGAATTGTTGCCCTACTTTTGTCCCGACCATTGTTAAAAGATTGTCGTATAATCCTTTATTCGTATGGCTGTGCATTATGATCAACAATGGTTGCCAACTCATTCTGCACACTCATTCTGCACACCTATTCTGCACACATATTTTGCACACGATTTTGCAAACCTTTAGAATTCTTACAAATACGGCCATCTTTATAGAGCAACATGCTACTTTGGATCACTAATTTGGATTTTTTAGCCTTATTACAATCTAAATCTCCAACATTATCTTCTTTAAAAAACGCAACAGCTCTATTGTCCGCATTGTTGTTCGATTCCGAATTGCCCCTTCAGCGAATAAGGAAATAAGATATTTCCCCATCACACCAAAACCAAAGACAGATGTACAGACATACAGATGTATGACAAGATTTAGATTAGGGGTTTGAATAACATCTCTGTAATGTGTGGTGCAGTGGCAACCCGGACCACTGCACTGTGACTGAGGTTGGCGCTAATGACCAAGTTGTCGACGCGCCATTAAGTCTCAATTCCCCCCCCCCAAAACCAAACTATGAGTAACGTCCGTTCAAAGCGACTTCTTAAAACATCGTTGCGCCGTGGAACGGACTGATGCTTGATTCCGATTTTCCCCTTAGACACACAAGGAAAATGTGAAATTGCCCCTCAAGTGTACAACAAAATTATTGCAACAATATGGCACTGGGAACGTCTTATCTAAGCATACTGTTACAGCATTGTTGCTTGATTGTGATCGAGATTTTGGAAAACAACGATATAAGAATTATTCTCTATTCATCCGACATCGGTATTTCTGTTTGGTACTGCTATCTGAAACAAAAAATAGGGTAGTAAGACATCTATGGCATAGATTTTGTAAAATTGGGTCAATGTATGCGATTTAATACACACTTTTGGTTCAATCAATGTCCTCGAAAAAGTAGAAAAATATAAAAATACATACAGACTAGCCATCAAGTGCGGGTGAAAGACGAAATCACGACGTTTCGGTACCACGAACGGAACCGTTTTCAAGTAAAAGGTTTAAAACATGTCAAACAATAGAAAAATTAAAACAGGAACAGAGCAGATGATTCATGGTAAGACCTTACAGGTCTTAATGATTTAAGGTCCCATAATAATATAAAAAACGGGGCTTTGCCCACTCGGACGATTCCACACCTCCTCTACAAAAAAACCATGTAATAAATAACTTGCACCAGGCCAATATTGAAAAATCCAGCCTATTACCATTTCATAATGCAACGCTGACAAATGGGCGAATGCCGCAGCGCATTTGTTTAACTAACGACGAGACATAGTCGTGTATACAGCGGTGACCTGAATTATGTGAAGTTTTTTTGGAGGAGCAGTTATTGAGTTAGTCCACACCATGTGAATTTACAATATAAATATATACAATTCGCTGTAAATTATACAAAGGAATAAGGAAAACAAGGCAAATAACGAGTGAAAGACAGCAATAGAATTAATATAGCAGAATAAGCTGCTGTTTCGTTGGTGTGGCATGATCCTGATTGGATCTGGCCATCCAGTCTGTCACCAGATACTGACATAAGGCCTTTATCGATATGCGAGTGGATCAATGGGCATATAAATAAAGGTATTATATCAGTGATGTCATATTGGGTTGCCAGTTCGAATACAGGTCACTCTCCTCCAACAAAACTTTAAGTGCATAAAGGTGGTTTGCTCCAAGCACAGAACCCTGCGGCACGCCACTCTGGAGGCTTGAAGATGAAGAGATGGTTTCATTTATCCCGACCTGTAAAGCAGTGATCAATCTACCTATTAATTTAAATTCGCTGATGACCTGAAGATGTCTACTGCATATTCCTGTAATGTGACTTATGCTGCATGGCTTATTTTCTTCTTTCCTTGTGAAGTTAATAACATGACCCCGGGTTTCTTACTGTTTGTTGTGCAGGGTTGCAAACTTGGTTTTAAAATAGCTAACTGCAATCACATTTTTTGCATTCTAAACAAGATTGTTTAACTCATACACACATTTTACCATTGCTACGGGTTCTAGCAATGGTTAGGCTTTCCATTTAACCATTGATCTAATAGTCGATGGGATTTGCTTGGCAACTAATGTATCAACTTGATGGCAGCCGTTTGTTTATATCACTACTTTGATTGGCTGAAACTTAGCGAGTTCTTTCACCCTTGTGGGCTTTGTTTTGGCTACACAATATCTATGAAAAGTGAAACTTGAGCAATTGCAACCAAGCTTTCAGACAAAGCATAACTGCAATAAAAAGCTGATTTAGACTTTAAAATAATACGCTTAAAAAACCAGTTTAAGTTAAAATAAATAAAGAATAAAATAAAAATTTTGCCGCAAAAGTGGCAGGGTTACTAGAAGGGTAAGCCACTTAGACTGGACCCGCAAAGGTTTTTTTTTTCTTTTTTCTTTTAAAAATCCTGGTTGTTTCAAAAAAAGCCCATATAATTAACTTACAAAGGATGGACCTGAAATATGCCGGGGAGCGAGCCCTAACCGCTTTGTCAGGAAGAGAGTACCACACGGATGTGACGCGAAGCGAAAAGAAGTGTTTTCTGCAGTTGCAATTAGCCGATTGTACTGCCCGTTTAAACGAATGTCCACGGGTAGTCAGGCATGGAGCAGGGTCGAAGAAGGGAAGATCAACATTCAAAAAACCCCAAACGATTTTAAACGTCAAAATATAGGTTTGCTTTCAGCCTGCTTAGTTCAAGGGACTGGAGTTTAATTTTTTCCAACCTTTCTGCATTGGACAGGTTTGTTTAAGTTGAGTAAGCTCTTTGCAAATTTGTGTTGAACGCGTCCCTTGTCAATGTCTTCCAAAAGAGACGGGGACGAGACCTGGCTGGCAAACTCCTGAAATGGTCGAACAAATACCTTGTATGCCCAAATCTTAATAGTATTGTTGCCAGATGTGAAACACTTGTCCACCACTGCTAGACAGCAGAAGGCTCTCGCCGCAATATGGTTGCAGTGTTTGGTTGACGTAAGGTCTGACATTAAGCAGACACCAAGGTCGTTAACCGAACGCACGCCAGGTATAAGTAGATTACCAATGTACTTTATGGGATGGATTTTTTTCCCCACATGAAAAGCTAGACACTAGGGAATAGTCGGTTGGAGGTGCCACTCTTCACTCCAAATGTGGATGTAATTTAAATCACATGAGACGGCAGGTGACGCGGAGAAAAAGTCAGTGATCGCTGCACCCATCTTCAGGTCACCAGCGAATTTAAATTGGTAGGTAGATTGATCACTGCTTTGCAGGTCGTGATAAATGAAACCATCTCTTCATCTTCAAGCATCCAGAGTGGCGTGCCGCAGGGTTCTGTGCTTGGACCATTATTTTTTGGAATTTTTGTTATTACCAAAATTACAAAAAACCCCCCCCCCCCCCCCCCCCCCCCCCCCCCGCCACTCTGGATGCTTGAAAATGAAGAGATGGTTTCATTCATCACAACTCCTCGAGTCCTGACCTTAAGTTGGACAACGTGATCTACTTTTACAAATTATCCTTATGAATCCCAAAAGTAGGTAAAGGTAACAAAATATATTACTTTTAACTACCTTAAATTAGTGTCTTTCAGTTAACTAACGTAAAGCTCTGCATTCCCTGCATTCCTGTTAAACATCTGATGTGGCCATTAAATTTTATTATGTTTTGAACGTGGTACAGCTTTGAACGTGGAGTTTTGAACGTGGTACAGTTTACTTTTGTCATATCTTTCATACGTAAAAAGATCCAATTTATGCTTCTTTGGGGTTATTAATCTTCTCTTCTGAAAGTAGAAGGCTACAAGTATGAGAAGTTCGTCGATTAATTCACATGTTGTGTAAGTATATTATTATTGTCCGTTTTAGGTCATAAGTGGCGTACCTCATCTTCTGTCTCTGGTTGGAGGTAGGGAATGTGTCCGGCGTCTCCGCGCGGTAGCCGCGTTTGTTAAGGCTACGGGGTTTTTTGTCTAGCTGGGTTTATCAAGTGATCTTCCTTCCATCTGTGCATTGGTTCTACTGGATCTTTGTTCAATGTGGTAATCTTGGTTCTGTGTGTTTTGCTACATTGGTCGAGGTTGGAGGTACTTTGTACTTTGACTTTTGAGAATGGGGTGATGGTGGACAGTTGAGTATTGTGATGGGTTGTAATTTTAGTTGTTGTATCAGGACATATGACTACGGGTCACGGCCCTGTAGAATAAATTCAAATTCAAATTCATAAGTGGCCGAAATTAGCGAAAAAAGAACATTTGCAACAATCACCCAACAATACATGACGTCATGATTGTTGCAGAAATGTTTTTTACGAAATTATCTGGAACGTCTATCAACACGTCTGGCAACAACGGGGAGCAAGTCAATAACTTCTTGTTGTCAGTAACAATCAATAAACACGCGTGTAACTTTGCACTGTATTATTTTATTACCCATTTTATACTGTA
Source organism: Lithobius niger (assembly GCA_023313725.1). Lineage (NCBI taxonomy): Eukaryota > Metazoa > Arthropoda > Chilopoda > Lithobiomorpha > Lithobiidae > Lithobius > Lithobius niger. The sequence continues at coordinate 54,498 of JAHWFP010242737.1, forward strand.
GGCATTCAACGAGTCTATGTAGTAACTATTCCAGGACAAGATAATAATCGTTTATCAGTAACACAAAGAAAGAAAAAGAATAAATGTTAAATACTAAATTACGTGTAGAAAATATATTGGCACCAGAAAAGGGTGCCAAGAATATTTTTACGTTTGCATCTGCATCATTTCAAACAGTAATATTCGAGCATTAGTGTTTACATAAAGCCATCAGCTGTTTCCCTCCTTATTTGTGCTTAAACACGAGTAGCTTTGGGAACGAGTTAGTGTCTTGTGTAGGCCTAAGTTTACACTTAAACTTTGGCGTTCTGCAGCTGTTTCACCAAGTGAGGGATTATCAAAAAGTGATAAGATGCCAATGGAAAATCTGTACTGAGCAGGAAGTAAAGAAAAAATACTAAATACTACAGACAAAATACTAAATCTATGAATAATATTTCCAGACTTCAATAAGTTTGGGGGAATTCCCTGTGCAGTGTAAATGGTGGCAAATAGTTGAAATCGTTAGTCTAGGACCAATAATTGGAGAAAAATTACCACGGCTTGACTCATGATAATGCATATTGTGAACCTGTGGTTTGTGGAGAAAGCTTTATGTTTTTAGGATTACCAGACGCATAATTGCCAGCTTACCTTAGAATGCTTTACTGTCGGCAGTTTTTTTTTGGACGTTTTTCTCTGTTGCCGGATGTTGTCCTTATTCACACCATGAGTAAAATAAGTGAAACAAGAAAAACCAAGAAAGTGTAGTACTAACACAAATTACAAGTGATGATTGGTTCCTGAAGGTTACATTGATACTGTCACGTTTCTGATGAAATGTTTGCACTGATTGAGTGAGCAAAGCGAATTAAATGTGGCGAATGAGAAAAAAGAAAGAGAAAACGGTTTGTTTATGAACTGAAACCTTACGAAAAACGCGCACTGCACTGATAATTTGCTTGATCATTTGACTGTTTGTTTTGGTGTGGAATTGTCCGTCTTCTCATAAATGTTGCAACAAAAAAATAATATCTTCGAGCGAAGCGAGGTGCGGCCGAATGAGAGCGCGTCAGCAAGCGACTCGGCTAGTCTTAATCATAAAAAACGTACGGTCGGTTTGTTTGTTCATATGTGTCTTTTCGCTTCCGGAACTAGGAAAGCTAAAAATGTGAGAAAGGTGGCGGAATATAGGAAATTAATCCTGATGTCATTGAAGTAAGTTTTCGAAGTTCTACGTAACGGATTTTCCGTCGAAAACAGTGAAAAACACTCTTTGGACCATTGTTGAAACGAATTTTTCGAAGTTGATTGTTACCTTCGGAATGTCAAATTTTCTGCTGAAACGATGTTACATAATTGTTGCGCCACGTAGGCGGCATGTGGTCCAACAGTGTTGCGTGTGGGAGTACGCTGGCAGTATAAGTAGCCCTCGCACAAGACAGAAGTAGCTGCCGCGAACGGGTGGAAATGGCTGTTAGAGTTGATTTATGGATATTTAAAAATCAATATCCTAGAATACTCGTTTAGCAATTAAATTGTGTAAAGGTACAAAAAGTTTAAATGCTAAATACTAAACTATGTAAAGAACATAAATGGGTCTAGATAATATTTCTGCATCTGAATTTGCAACATTTAAAGCACCAAGAATCAACCAGTAGTGTTTCCGTTAAGCCGTTAGCCAGTTTTCGACTTGTATGTGATAAAAAACGAACTGCTTTCAGTACGAGTTAGGGTGCGTTTACGCAACGAGACCTTCTCGCTCGCCAAAAGCTATTTGCTAGGCAACCGTTATTTATTTACGATTAATTTCCCGTTTCTATTAAATGATTGCGGTAATAGACAGCAAATTAAATGTATTATAAATAACAACACGGACAAAGAACAAAGTGCAACAGTAATTTTAAACATTGCTACAACATTGTTGCCATTTCACACTATTTCCAAAATTTGCTATTCTCGCTGAAAAAACAGCTTCTAGCAGTTATCAAACGACGGTAGAATAAATAGCTACTCGCAGCGAGAATTCAAAATCAAACATGGCGTCCATTTCGTAGTTATCGATTCGAAGACAAACCTTCGAATGCCGGTATTCAGGAATCTGTCCGTCGTCGTGTACTGCAGTAAAAATTGTTTTCTTGCTGTCATAAATCGACGCTGTCATGTTTCAAGCATAATACGTCGTTTCGCGAGGCACGAGGAGAAAATTTGTGTCCGCGTTGTTGCTATGGTTACTACGTATAGACAACTTGGAAGCCGCATTCTCCGACAAAGGCGAGTAGCAACCAGCAGATTTAGTATTGACCAAGTAAAAGCTAGTGAGCGAGAAAATTGTCCTTGCGTAAACGCGCCCTTAGTGTCATGTGTAGGCTTAACTTCAATTCAAAGCGTATGAAATGGTTCATTTATATGTTAACAAATCCTTGAGTTAGTGTACTTCGTTGAGTGTCTAGCAAGGTGTGTGCTGTACTATGTTTTTTTTTCCATCCCTGGGCTAAAGCATCAGTGTTGCCAGTGGGGTTTGATTAAAGTGATAAAAGGTTTTAAAATAGATGCAACAAGAAAACTCAGGTAAAGTGTGGTTTATAAGCGACGTGTGGTTGTGGTTTTTTGGTGTTCGACTCTGGTGCAGTACCGGATTTAAGGCAAAACCCCGGGTAGGCAAGCCCTGAAGGGCCCCACACTTTCCTTACAAAATTTTTCTGGAGACCGTTTTTTATTTTTTGGGCTGTTAGGTTCGCGTTCCGTCGGGCCCCCCCCCCCCCCATGTAGAGTAATGGGCGATCATTAACATCATCATTTGCTGGTTAAGAGTGGTGAATGCGGTAAACAGAATGTTATCGTTTGTTTATGAACTGAAACCTTACGAAAAACCAATGCTACACCGATCATTTGCTTGATCATTTGACTGATCGTTTTTGGTGTCAAATTGTCAAATTGTCAAATTGTCTGTCAGCGGCATAAGAGTTGGAATAAGTAATCTACTCGAGCGAAGCGAGACGCTGCCGAATGAGCTATCATCAGCGAGCGGCTCGGCTAGTAAAAATATAAATAGTTGCTAACGTATTTATTTTTAAAAGCTTTTGTTTTTTGATTTCAGGTGATAACCCACCTGTTAGTGTTTTTGGCGGACACTATGAAATAATTCTGCATTATGTGGAACAACATTGTCCTTCTTTTTCAACGGTATGAGTGCTGATTTACAAATTGCTTTAAGAACAGTGGGTAAAGTTTGATAAAATCTCAAATTTCAATCTCAATCTTAAAATCTCAAATTTCAAATATTTTGTTGTTTTTCTGTTATCTACAAAATATTAAGTACAAAAATCATAAACCGTCACAGAGTGCTAGCTGTAGCTCATGGTATATCACACTCTGTCAACAATTACAGCGCACATCACGCAACTAATAAAAAAAATTACTCGCATTCAATGTTTGCTTCAGTACCTGACTCAGGGAAACCTTCTTATTGAAATTATCTGATCTTAGCACTTTGGAAGGATTGATATTTTTTTGATTATTGAAGAAAAATGCAAATTGAAAACACAACAGTGCGAAAACAGAAGTAATGTTAATGCTCAATAATTTATTTATTATTTATTTATTTGTTTGAATAACATTAGTCACAATATATTACAAGGTCTATTGCATATTATGCCTTGATGATATTTGTATGGGTGGATATCGTTTATGTAATAAGTGTTGTGATGAAGGCATTGTAAACATGATGCCCAAAGATAAAATATATGTATATAGTAGTTATAATCTCAACACATGCTTGTGTATAATTTCCAATTTACTTAAATAATATTACACAACAGTAATTTAGTAAAATTCAGTTATTATAAAACCTTGTTTTCATAGTAATAGTAATTATTACGTGATTAACTGCTTGATAATACATTGCTGATTACGGCTGTAAATAAAAGCTTGAATATAATGGTTCACTGGCAGACAAAATACTAAATCTATGAACAATATTTCCAGACTTCAATAAGTTTGGGGGAAATCCCCGTGCAGTGTAAATGGTGGCAAATAGTTGAACTAGTTAGTCTAGGACCAATAAATGGAGAAAAATTACCACGGCTTGACTCATGATAAATGCATATTGTGAACCTGTGGTTTGTGGAGAAAGCTTTATGTTTTTAGGATTACCAGACGCATAATTGCCAGCTTACCTTAGAATGCTTTACTGTCGGCAGTTCTTTTGGACGTTTTTCTCTGTTGCCGGATGTTGTCCTTATTCACGCCATGAGTAAAATGACCTTTTATTGTGAAGCATTTAATGCACACAACAGTACGCTCTTAAGTCCGTGAAAAATATGTTGAATACTAGAAAATAGCCCCGGTTTTGGCTGCAACACTACCTGTTATGGCTGTACTAGCTATCTTGTAACTGTTTTCTGTGCTTATTACGTTGTTCAATGCTGAGGTGAGTAAAATGAATATTTGGCCGATTTTCCCTGTAAACTGAACGTTAGGGTTAATTGGGAGCGAACATTGAAAGTAATGGAGAATGCATGTTTTTGTTTTATATTTTAAGACTCATGTTTTTTTAGGATGAGTATATACCAGTTGACCTGCGAAGGAATTATATCGGAATTAATTTAAGACAATTTTTTCTACTGCCGCATATTATCCTGCTTGATGTCACGATTAAAATAACTTATCGTGATAAAGTGTTTAACGAAATTAAATGTAGTTCTTAGTCCTATGCAATACCTGCTGAATGCTAGAAAACTAATGGCATCAACAACACTAGTTATGGATGTCCTGTCTTGTTATTATCTGTTCTTATCATGAAGTGCAAAACTGAGGGGTGGGAAACGAATAATTGGTAGATTTTTTCTATAAACTGAATGTGAAGCTTAAATGAGAACAAACCTTAAAAGTAATGAAAACTTTAATATTTAGTTTATGAATTAAGGATGAGTTTTTCATTCCTTAAATTATGATCAGTAGGATGCTCCAAATCTTAATGCTTCAGAGAAGATTAACCTTTAAAAACGTTATTATAAACCTCCGTATCAACTGCGTGGAACTTTAATTTGTAGCATGGCGAGTCAATGGAGAAAAGATGATTTAAGAATTTCACTAGGCTAGTGACTGAAAATTTGTGACAAAATGTTTGATTTGATTTATGTTGTTGCATGGCAGTTCCAATTTACCTTTATATTATTTACAGCGATTTATGTCTATATATTATTGCATGTTGTGTATTTTGTGGGCTGGGAATTTGTAGCCAAATTTTTTTATAAGTAATTTCTTTTGAGCCTTAAGTCAGCCAAAGCAATTTAATTCTCGTGTGGCTGAACCAGCTCAATTTTGAACATTACCAGATTTTATTTAGAATAAGAAATGTCTGGTAAAGGGAGGAGCCAACCCGGGGGTTCGATCCGGGAAACCTCTGATTATCACAGAGGCCAAACGATTGTCCAGAATTGGTCAGAATAGTTCCCATAGCCACTGAAGGAGCATGGTAGCCTCTCAAGCTACCCTGGCTGGCAGTCCTGGCAGGAACATTGCCAAGGTCTCCTTTCCAGGGGTTCGACCAGATACACAAACCTCCAGCAACCAGCGTGAGCTTTGTCGCTGCTCAGCCTCGATGAAGCAGTGAAAAGAAGACGACAAATAATAGCCAATTTAATATTGAGGGTATTTTACTGAAGTTTCTGAACTTCTCAATTATTTGTGAATATTTATTGCGATGTTGATTATGAATCGTTGAAGGTGTATAAAAAGTTTACTTACTCCCTTGTTTAAGAAAATCATTAATTTAAATGTTAACATAAAACTAAACAAGAAAGTCTCAATGCTTAACTGAGAAAAGGTAACAACTTATTAAAATTTCGACAGTTGTTTAACTCATTGGAGTTTACAACAAAGGGACAAGTCTTGGTGACTTGAAGAGTGTTTACGGGGGTGAGCAACAGGGGTTTTGAGCGCCACTTAAAGAGTGAACCAGTGTAAAAGTAAGTAAAAAATAAAGGTTTCATGTAACCAACATTATACATTATATTACAACACTCATAATGAACTTAATGTGCTTTCAGATTTATATTCACGATGAGCAAGAAATTCCATATGTCGGTAAATTATTACTCCCTATGTCGGCAGTCCATATAAACATATCAGTTGAAATAAAAGAGGTAATTCTTTGTAATTGACGAGTAAACTCGATGTATACCGCACTGTTGACATTCACTAGTTACATAAAATGTGGCCAACTTGGCGATATTTCCATATAGGTGTAGGTACAACTACCTTACCGTGATGATCCTAGCTATATTTTCACCAACGATGTATAAATGGACACTAAAAAAGCACCATTCCTGGTTCACCATTAAGAATTCGTAACCCTAAACCAAATTAGGTAGCACGTCTTCTAAACTTTTATTGTAAAATTTCACATCATTCTCTGTCATAAAAAGTAATACAGTTCTTGAAATCAGAAATTCTTTTCTTCATCCTCGCTCTTCTAGACCTCCTATCATTGAGGACCACAAAATCTTTTTCTTAGCTGAGGCACTTTATTCATTTATGTTCGCTAATTATTCATTATGACGTTCGAACCAGCTACCAGTTGGGTTTGCTGCAACCACGCTGATTATTCGGGTGCAACTGCTCACGGCGCCTCTCACAATGCTTTTGTTCTGCACGGGACTTAAATTTTGGGACTGAAATTTTGCTTCCGTCGTGCACTTTTTGGGATAAATCTGCCACAATTATTTAGGTTTTCAAAATAATTAATATTTCATAAATACCTAACCTAATCTAGCCTAACCTAACCTAGCCTCTGCTTCACATCTTACCACACAATTGAGTGAGTCCATCTAAAATATTACGTACATTGTAGAAACTATCACTCTCATGACTGTGACTTGGCTACCATGGGTAGTTAAATTAGACAGGGTGGCTTAAGCATGGTCTAATTTGTGTAAGCCTCAGCACGAACTTCCATGTTAAACGTCAAACTTTGAACTCCTTTTTGCCCAAAATTTACACAGACCAACGAAATTCGGTATTCAGGGTCGTGTCGCAACTACTTCACTGCATTGCATATTTTAATGACAACAATCGAACCGTTCGGCGTCCACAATACGGCCATTTCTTGTTGTTCTTGTTGTTGTTCTTGTTGTTATGTTGCTGGGACTCTTTGCCCTCACCTGGAGATCGAACCACTGAACCGATTTTCAAGTTCAATAGCTTAAAACGTAGGTATGGACAAGGCCTAGGGCCTTTCGCAGACTATTTTAATGTAATATAATATTCTTGAGAAGCCAAATGGGCTAGAACCTTTGCTATCACCTAGAGATCGAACCAATGAACCGATTTTCAATTTGTATATGTTAAAATGTATATATTAACACCGACCGGGCCTTTTGAACACGATTTTGGTGTGATTACAGTATTCTCCTCGGCAGAGGAATTATTATTGGAAAGCACTGGTCAGAAATAATTAAAGTTGTTGTTGGAACGCTTTGCAGTCACCTGGAGATCGAACCACTGAACCAATTTTCAAGTTCTATAGCTTAAAACGTAGGTATTGACAAGGTCTAGGGCCTTTAGCAACACGGACCACTGCACTGTGACTGAGGTTGGCGCTAATGACCAAGTTGTCGACGCGCCATTAAGCCTCAATTCTCCCCCCCTTTACCAGGCTATTTTAATGTAACTACAATATTCTTGACACGGAAAGCAAACTGGGCTAGAACATTTGCTCTCACCTAGAGATCGAATCAATGAACTGATTTGAATACCTTAAAATGTAGGTATTAACACCGACCAAGGCCTTTTGAACATAATTTTGATGTAACTGCAGTATTGTCGTCGGCAGAGCAATTATTATTGCAGAGCACTGGGCAGAAATCATTAAGAAATCATTTTTGCAAATTTAGCTAAAAACATGAAATTTGGTACACAAATCTTTATTAACAGTACAAATCGAACCAGCCATGGACCCCTACGAAATACCCCCAAGTGCTTTAAAAACTCCCCCTCCCCTCCTCCCCACCACACCCTTCGCCTCCTCCCAGGGGCTTGGGCAACAAATTCTTGAAGATCAAGCTAACAACATGAAATTTGGTACACAAGTCATTCTTAGCAGCATAAATCGAATCAGCCATGGAACCCCCATAAAATACCTCCAAAGGGGCCCCAGCACCCCCTTCTGCCCCCTCACTGAGGTTTGACCCACAAATTTCTGCAAATCGAGCTAAAAGCTTGAAATTGGGTACACAAGTCATTCTTGCCAGTAGAAGTCGAACAAGCCATGGAACTCCCATGAAATACCCCCAAAGGGTCCCCAGCGCCCTCCTGTGCCCCTATCATTGATGTTTTACCAAGAAATTCTTGCGTTTCGAGCTAAAAGCATGAAACTTGGCACACAAGTTAATCTTAGCATTACAAATCAAACCAACCATGGAATTCCCACGAAATATTCTAAGGGTCCCATAGTGCTCAACTGTACCCCCTGTCTGACGCTTGACAACAAATTATTGCAGATCGGGCTAAACCTTGAATTGTGGCACACAAGTAAATCTTAGCAGTACACATCGAACCAGCCATGGAACCCGCCATGAAATATCTCCAAGGTTCCCCAAGGCACTACCCCCTCTTCCCTGCAGCTTCAGCAACAAATTGCAGATCGAGCTAAAAACATGAAATTTTGTACACAAGTCATTCATAGTAGTACAAATTGAAATATCTATGGATCCCCCTCCAGGTAATATACGAGGCACCGCAATGGTCTCCCCCTCCTGTGCCCCCTCCTTGAGACCTGACCAACAAATTCTTGCAGATAGTGCTAAAAGAATGAAATTTGGTACACAAGTCATTGTTAGCAGTAGAAATCAAACTACCTATAGAACTTCCACGAAATCCTCCAAAAAAAATTGATACCAGAAAAATTCTTGTTGATCAAACTGAAGCATGCATTTTGGTACATGAATAATTCCTAGCAGTAGAAATTGAACCAGCATTGGATCCCCATGAAATACCATCAAAGCCTCCCCAAGTATCCCTCCTGCTGTGCAGCATGAACCATCAATGACGCGCCATTGAGCTGTCGACGCGCCATTAAGCCTCATTCCCCCCCCCCATCAATGACCAACAAATTCTTGCTGAACGGACAAAAAACATGCATTGTAGCAATAGAAAACGAACTACATACGGAACCCCATGAGATACGCCCACCCCCCAGTGCTTCCCTGTGTCCTCTCCATGGCGTGATGATCAACAAATTCTAGTTCGATTTGTACAGCTAAGAATGACTTTTGTACCAATTCACGTTTTAGCGTGATCAGCAAGAATTTGTTGATCAATAACCTCATACAGGTGAGTGTGGTAGGGGGCAGGAAGGGGCCTTAGGTGGTATCTCGAGAGATTCCATAGCTAGCTTGATTTATAAGCTAAGAAGTTACTTGTGTACCAAATTTCATAGCTATTAGCTCGATGTTCATGATAGCCCAAATTCTGGCCCGCAATAGCTGTACTACACCAGCTGAAGATCGAACCGATACTCAAGTTTTACAGCTTAAAACATAGGTATGAAGAATGCCTACGGCCTTTTGAACGCTATTTTATTGTGACTACAATTATTGTTGTTCTTCTTGTTGAGGAAATTTTGTTCTAACCTAGAGATCGAACCAAAGAACGGATTTTTCAATTTTTATAGTTCTGAAAATTGAGTATTAAAACAGCTCTCTTATAACAGTTATTTTAACATGATTACAGTATTCTTTTCTGTGTCATTCTTGCTGAAACAAGAAAAAAAACAATGGATATTAGTATTAAAAAACGCTTAAGCATATAAAATACGGATGTAAGCCGTAAAAAACTTAGAGCCCTAAAGGAACAAATATTAGAAAAAGACATGTAAGCCATCAGCGTCGCACTAATATGTGTAAAAGAAGCTCCAACTTGTTTTTTGGGTCGCTGGAGATTCTGTTACATGTATTAGTACGACGCTGATGGTTTACATGTCTTTTTCTAATATCTGTTCCTTTGGCTTTAGTTTTTTAAGGCTTACATCCGTATTTTATACGCTTAAGCGTTTTTTAATATTAATTCTCATAAGTTCTAGTCTGCTGGTGAATTGAACGTTTGATGAAGCAACCCGACTAAGTCTGCCTAGCAAAGCCCACCCTCCCTTCGCTAATACTACTATCAATTTGTAGTGCCATGTAGCCAGGAGGATGTTGCATAATATGCAGTAGTCTTCCTTTAGTAAAGAAAACAAAATACATGAAAGAGAAATTCAGAATAATTCACTAATAGAATTACTTGCATTAGAAATTGCAAAAGGTTTTCTCCCCCTAATTAATGGCCACGTGTAGAGTCTAAGAATCCAGTGAAGCCATACAGAATAAATAGGGAGAGCTTTTCAGCTATGCGTCGTTTGCTGATTAACCTTCAATTAGTATTAACTTGGTTTTACTGATCACTAGCGACTTGTCTTGGAATATTCGGGATTTTTTTTTGTTGCAAATGTGATTCAGCACTTTAACAATCTCTGCCACTTTCGTAATGTATGCAAAACGTACTTCTGTAAAGGAAATGACGATAAATTAACACAGTAGTATTGGTTAGAAACAAGAATAAAGTTAGGATGTGATTGTCTTTTTAGTGTTAATGTTGCGTTCACTTAATTAATGCATTTACCCATTTTAGTTCATCCTGGTTAACCGAACGGGGTCATTATGTCTTTCAAGTGAAGATTATGCTAAATGCAGGGAAGAATGCTACTCGCAATATTTTTTCGAGTCAAGTTCTTGCAGGTACACCACATATTGATTGAAAGTTTTTGGTAATTTGAATAGGTAATTTTGTTCAATAACAATGAGAACTATTTTGCTGGTGGGTGTCACAAACATTACGACGAAACGTAAGTGCATAAAGGTGGCTTACTGAACTACGTTATTTCTAGTGTATGTTTTTCGCTGTTGGCTTGTTTCCGATTTTCCTTAGTATTTTTTCCAGCGATTTGTTTCTATTTATTACAAACATTACAAACAGATATTACCTACACTGAGCAGTATCATCACCATTGAAAAAATCAAATTATAGTTAGAACTAGCAGGACCCGTGCATGCTGCACGGTAGATTGAGTCGCCCAGTCTTAGCCTCCCCCGATGTTTGGTCTTTTTAGAAAGTAAATCACGTGCGAAATATTTCATTCGTTAGTAGACTGATCCTTCAATTTTACACGCCCCTCCTTTTCCCCTCCTTTTCTGTCCTCCAGGCGGGGGGGCCCGGGGGCGCACTGGGGGGGGGGGGGGGTGGGGGGGGGGGGGGGGGGGGGGGGGGG